>JAQFZP010000280.1:0-42694 GCA_034695745.1 Geophilus truncorum | reverse complement strand
ATTAAGTATCCTATTTTTGGATTAGATTTCACCTATTTTTCCTATATTGTACTAGTTGAAATTGAGTACGATGCCTGCACCTCTATCAAGGTGGTGTTAGTTCGCTACTGTAATGAGTTATTGCCAACTGTAATTGCTTAGAAAAGAGAGAAAAATTATATTTTGATTTGTTTAGTCGTTGAAAATTCCACTACACTGCGAAAAATCCATTTTGCACATGGGCCAAATTGAAGTGGTTTCAAAATTTGGTCGCAGTTTATTGGAATAAAAGAACTTTATCGGTAAATAAATTATTCTGAACTAGATCAATGACACTAAACTATTTGATAGCACAATAATTAGTCTAAAGAGCTCTTTTTATGCGTTTTATAGTTGTCTCTTGTCATGGAGTTCTTAAACGTTTTTGTTTAACTCAATGGTGCAACTGGGGTTTTCTACTCGCGTTAAAAAAATTTTATGGGTTTTACTATTTTTATATTTATATTGCAAGTAATAAAAAGAAAGGTGTTACACGGTGAAAACTAGGTCGTCATTAATTCAAACACCGACGAAAAACTCAGTTTAGTTAACATATTTTGAAAGTTACTTGGTGCTTTATAATTAAGGACGAAAGGTTGGTGAGAGATGCGCAGAATTTGTGAGCGCAACAAATTATTTGTGGCCGTGTTGATGTTGGATTTTCCACTTTCATTTTTATGCATGACATTTATGAAGAATTCCGCGAACTTGTTTCACCTGGGAAATTGGTGCAGCTAGTTATTGGGAACATTTTAAAGCAGACCGATGTCGTCGGCTCAAAAGATGTCTTTCGTTGCATATTTCATCATTACGCAAGTTTTCGATTTAGAGGTCAACCTGAGGGAATATTTGATATCTGTAACGTGATTTCCCTGTCATGAGATTGGGTTGTTTTCCGTCTGAGTCGGGAAATTAATGCACAAGCAAAGGCGGATGGAGTTGGGAGTCTCGACATGTCTTGTTAAAGGTTCTTCAAGTCTTTTTGGCGGAGAAAAGACCCGAGTGACAGGCAATTAGCGGTGAACTTGACATGCTCGATTTCTTTCAGTGCACTAAAAGTCGTGGGTAACTTTTTATCGACACGAAATGCAAGATTCGACGTCCTATCAAGCCCTATCTTAGAGAACGTTACGCAAACAAGATGGAAAGACGCAATTGGATTTGCATCTGATGTTCTTTTGGGAAATTACATGGTCAATAGCGCTCCCCTAATACATATAGTTCATAAGTTTTAATTAAAAGAGAACTAAACTATTTTTAATTTGTCACTTATACAATTAACTGCGTCTACACTATGAATAATGAGTTTTCTTTTTAAATGAGTTTTCTCTGACAAGATTATTTTCTAATTTAGTGGCAGAAAATTAAACTGCCAACGTGCGGCACTCACTATTACACTGCACTGAGGTTCTATCGAACCAAGAAGAATTAAAGATTGTGGTTATTCTTTACTCATCAGCTAAGTTTGTGGTTTACCGAATATGTAATCATTTGATTACGTTATATAATAAACAGAAAAATCTTCGTATTTGTCTACAATATACAGTAAATGTAAATTAAGAATTCGCTGGAAAGATGCGTTTCATTGAAATATGAAAACAAATTAAACTGTTTACGTAGTGCTTTACTGCATAGCTCTTTTGTAATGTGTTTTGTTGACAGTGACACCTAGCGTTAATTTGATTAAACCGGTACATGTTTTCTTTTTATCACAAAGGAAAACCATTAATTCTTGTTAAATAATACTAAATTGCCGTAAAATTATTATTTTGGCGTTTCAGGAAATGGAATTTTTAAATTATTCTCTCAACTCTTATTACTGGTAATCATTCATCTCGAAGCACAAATGACTCTTTCCGGAAGAAAATGATGGACATTCAACGTCATTAGTTGCTTGTATGATGAATGACTGTCTGATTATATTTTCCAAGCTTGTATTATTGCCGTTATTACTTTAATTACAATCTTTTAATCCCAAAGCTAAATCAAATGTTAAATTAAGTAATTAATATTAAATATGTCATACGGTACTCTAGAATATAAAGTTGCTCATATTTAACTTCAAAGCTTCGAGAAATTAAAGTCCGTTGTTGCCATAAACTTTGAAGCATTAATGTGAATCCACTTAAAAGTCAACACTGAAAGATAAATTGATGTTTAATTATTAGAGTTTGAAAAATGTTTCTAGATTTTCACTTTTAGATTTGATTACTTTCATTGGAACGTGCAAATTTTCACCATTTTTCATTCGCCGTTCTTCAATTGAGGAATGAGATTTTTTTTTTCTCTCTTTCTTTCTTCAGTATCGTGGAAAGCCGAATACTTATAAAAGCGGTTGGATCAAGGCAAATTTATCCCGGTGAACGTTTGCAATTCCACGAGAAGGAAGGGAAAAGTGATGGTGACTTGAAATGGTGCTTCTTTATTGTATAAACGAGGTTGCACTCCACGCCTGTTAACTGGGGTTAAGTTATGATGGGAACCCCTGCTGTGGTTTGGCGAGTGGCTCTGACATAAACATTTAAAGTCTCGACTTATTCAAATTTCAGCGTGGTGAACGATGTTGTAACTTGTGCATTTAACGTTTGCACTTCTTTTGCTGTAGTTGGATTTGGGAAAAATACCCAGCGTTTTATTGCTGGAAAATACAAATGGTGCTATCGCATTCGTTGAATCCCGCGGTTTGAGGGCGAGTGGAACTAATTTCGCCAAAATGAATTTTTTAATATTTTAAAATTGAATCGTATTTAAATGACGCTAGTGTAAATATTTGAAGGTAAATTACCTCCTTATTTTGTAGTGTTTTCTGTGAGAATTATTTAAAAATTGCCTTAAAAATTAGAGGGACTTATATGAGGCAGGAAATTATTTAGAAATATTGATTTTCTTTAATGAAGATACAGCACCAAGCAACATGCTGTATTTTAAAAGGGAAAAAAATCTTCTTTTTTTTTTAATGTAACTAAAACTAAGATAAAATGTCTTAACATTTTTTCTTGGAATTATTAAAGAGTCCACTTTCTTTATTTTCCACTTGGAAAATTACATTTAAGGTCGCAGCACATATTAATGTTTCCTTTTCTCTAAGCTTTTGTAATAACAATTTCCCATACGCTATTAAATATCATGTTTGTAATTATAATTTTTTTCCATTTCAGTAATGGCGCACACTTATGACGTACAAGTGTTCGATGAATTTGTTATCCGTGGCAACAACACAGGGATTCTCAAATGTCATATTCCAAGTTTCTTGACTGATTACATTCGTGTCACTGGATGGATAAAAGATAATGCAGTTAGGATCGATTCAACGTCTTTAGGTAAATTTTTTTAAATCTGAAATTTCTTTCACAAAGAGCACATGGCAATGGAAAACCTTGTTAAAAGTCTTCGTGCTAAAGATTCAGTTAACCACGAAGATGAATTTACGAGGAGGTGAAATTTAGAGTTAAAACACCACTATTCAATTTGCATTTTTCATTACTTGTGCATATTACGAAGTAAACTAATCAATCATCTAAACGTGGGAAGATGTGCGTGGAAGATGATGTAGAAAAAGCAAGTCACGCACACCGTATTGAGAAATCGAGGCAATTTAATGGCGATTTTTAATGTTTTTTAATATTGGGATAAAACTTTTAAGGCTTTATTTTATGATCAATGGGAGTAATAAATGTTTTACATTTGTTTGTGATGTCAGTTTTAAATTATGGCTTTGTGGTATGACCAGGTGGGGATGGTTATTGTAATTCTAATGATCGCGTTATAGTATTTTTGAATTAATACGTTATTAGATGTGGTTAAATGATGAGAGGTCAGTATCTATGCCTTCTGGTCAATTTGCAATTTAAATAGTTTCACATTTTGAAATTAAAACGGCTAAAATTATAAACGCTAGAATAACTGACGTGCTAGGTTTAAAAAGTTTTAGTAATTACTTGTTTGTTCTCAAAGTTAACATTTCAAACCAACTGACAGAGATAAAAATTTCCATTTAAAACGTTAGAGCATCATTGAGCGCGCCATTTTTATTTACAATAAACATTAAAGGAAGGCATTCATCTGCTAGAATGACTTTTTTAACGATTATTTGATTCGAAAAGTCAAAAGAGTTACTGAAACAGAAAGGTTTCAGCAAAAAAAAACTTTATTTAATGAACAAAAAAATTATCCTTCTTTTATTTTTAAAAGTTTTTATTAAAGTTAATTAAAAATTTTCTTTTTTCGAGTAAAATAATAAAAAAAATAATTTAGGAAGTCAATTTAGTTTTAGCCTTTGTCTGCAAAAGTTCTGCGCCCAATCCTGTATCTCATGTAATTTGATCACCCAAAGGGCAATTCAAAAAGACACAAAAAATTAATGAAGTGTCAAGTGAGTTGTAAAGGACACTAGAAATGTCAAGCAGCGAAAAAGAGGAAAGTAAAGTCGAAACGATTGTGTCTCATTTAAATACAGAAAGAGGAGGGTGGGTGTTGTTTATTTATTGTTTATTGTGAATAAAAATTGCATTAGAAGTTAATTACATCTACATTTTTCAAAGTAATTACCCACTGCTGCTCTGCAGGGATCTTGATGAATTTCAATTACGAGTCAAAGTTATAGAGTGATCTACTTGTTATGTAAACAAAGCTTTATGAGAATTTAAACGCTTATTTTACAAACTTGCAATTAAATGGTTTATAATGACTTTGCAATTGGAAAATTTCCTACTGTTTGTGTGATAAAAGGGTTTGGATGTGGGATGTGAGGTATTTGATCGGCTGTATTGTATTAAGATTTTATATTAAAAATCAGATATTAAAATATTAAATATTATGATTTTGCGCTTGTGGTTAAATAAATTCTATAAAAAGGCAAAATTGCATTCTTCCTTTTGGAATTCAACATGACATCTTTTTTAGCAAATAATAAATTTCTTTTTATTAAATTGCCATTTCTAGCTTGTTGTGATGGCCGTCCGATTAGATTAAATTTAAGGCTGAAGATGGTTGTGTGAAAATAAGTATTTAGCAACCATTTGATTTGATGTTTAGAATTCTGTTAGCATAAAGTCTATACATCAGCAGAAAATGCTCTTAAAGTTCCAAGTCTTGAACCGAACCGGAAGCGTTTATAACCTCCAAATCCTCAAGATTTTTCAACTGAAGGATAACTCATTGTCAACTTCGATAAACATTTGCCAGACATGAAATATGCATTAAGAAATCAGAAGCTCGTGATAAATCTCGAATTCTCCTTCTAGTCCAAACTCTTTATTATTATCATTTCCATGGAAATATCAGCTTCGAGTTATTTTAAGTTGTCTTTGTCTTCCAGGCAAAATTCTTGCTGTTCCAGGTCATTTAACTGATGCTGTATGTAACGGTATCTCACGAAACAAGAGACAAATTTTTCATTTTTGTTCTTAAGAAATGTGAAGTATTTCATTTTCTAAAATTATTATCAAATACTTTAAGAAGGGTATCATGTAATATTAATTTATTCTTGATTTTTATGTTTTTTATTTACCCCTTTTTTTTTTTGGTAATGGATTAGATGAAACCATCTTTGATTGATGTTTCTTCATGTGAAATCAATATCAATACGAAAAACTTGTAGACTAAAACTAAACAACCTTAAATTATTTTACTTTTTTTTCTTAGATTTCTTTCTCTTCTTGATTCTCTTTTCTTAAAGTATTCACTTGAATGCCAATTTTTCCATTTTTCAGAACATAAACCTGGGGTCTCTAATAATAACTTCATGCAGCTACTGCCATTTACAACATACTATTATTCAGGATATTGTAAACATGGTTTAGTAAGTGGACCATTTTCTCAGAAATAAATTCTGCTAAATTTATTTTACTATGCCAACACGTTTGGCTCAATTTTTGATATCAAGACAAGCTGGATGCCTTCATTCTCATGCGTGGCTGCTGCAGCTGATTTTATAGCGTTTTCAGATGAGCTTATACGTCCATACTAATACCGGGCATATGTCTTAGTGTAGTATAACCGCGTAACGACTATGTTCTTTTGTTTTTTTTATACTGCCCAGAAAATATAAAAAAGATTGGGTAGTGGAAGCACGTCTCTTCTTCTTTAAAAATGCATTTTGAAGACGAGTAATTTTTTTTACATTACTGGACGATACGGTATACATAAAGTTAAAATTCAAGGAATTCGAATTTAAATTTCCTAGAGCTGTGTAAAGTTTTTAATAGCATAAGTTGTAAATATCAATTAATGATAATTTTCAGTGTCTAATCTAATTAAGCCTAATTTGAATCAACCATAAATTAATTATATTCCCAAGGCGGTGCCAGAATTGTTTAGCAGTTCCACTTAAAAAGTTGCACAGTAGATAAGGGGCTTAGAAAAATCTATAATTTTATTTATAATATTCAATCGCTACACAATTTAAGAATGTAAATAATGACACCTTTAAGACAGATACATGGCATAAGTTTTGAAATTGAATGCAACGTAATGTCATTTGACAAGACTCACATTCCAGTTTTAAATCAGACATTTACATTTAACAGTCATTTGAAGATTGTGTTTTCCTTTTACCAAGAATTTTCTGTACAGCATCAAGAATCGAGGTTCAACTTTTCTCTTAACTTCGCATTTCCCTCATGTTTTTTTTTTTTTTTGTTTTGTTTCAGACAACTATAAAATGCAAAATTATTACTTGCATTCTAAGTTTAACTGCCTGTTTTATATGAAAAGACTTAATGGTAAGTAAGAGGCTAGGAGTAAAAGTTTTACCAGGAGAAAAATAAAAAAAAGTGAGAAAAAACTTTTGAATAATTCTTTGAAAGTGAAGTTTGTAGTTTGCAATATTTACAAAAATCCCACCCATCTTTTAAACTGCAAAAACGTTGCTTGTAGTACTTTAGAAGTTGTCAACAAGCCAGCACCCCCAAAGCTGATAAATTATTTCGCAGTTCTTCCTGTGTTTTTCAATTTAAAACTTGCTGGGAAAGGGAATTGTTATCATTCTAACCCCGTAGAGATTGGATAATGCAAAGATATTTTAGATGGTGGCCAATTTGCGTCTGAGACAATACCATTGCCAGTGCCCTTTGCTCAATGCCCAAAACTCGTACCATGTGCCTATAGCAATTTTTTTTCTTTCCTAAATACAACTTTGCTGTTTTCCTTCGCAGATGGCAAATATTTGATGGTTCCAAGCAATGGGGATCTTTTCGTTCGCCAAGTGGGCCATCACGATGCAGGGTCCACGTTTCGTTGCCAGACCCACCATCGTTTGAGTAAGGAAACGAGGCTAAGTGCTTCTGCAGGAAGGTTGTTTGTAACTGGTAAGAAAATTTTATTTTTATGCTTTTAATTTAAGTGTGTGTGTGTGAGTTCTAATTTCAAGATGAAGTGTTGATTGATGCTGGAAAATGAGTTTATGTTCTTCGCGGAATGTAATTGGGATCCTTTCGTTAATGGACGGCAGGTGCAATGTTTCTCCAGCAATTTCAGATTGGAAAAACTCAGTGATGGAAATCGTTATTGCATTTATTAAGGGGTTAAAAACATTTCAAAATATAGATGCAGCATTAGATTCTCTGCATAGCGCTGAATTCGGAGCGGGCTGCAATGGCACTTCCGTTTGCGGTAAAGTGTTGAAATTTTGATGACACCGACTAGTAGACACATAATTGATTCAACAGAAATTTTAAGTTTCTAACTGAACCGAAAGCATCTTTTTAACTCGCTCTAAATTGCTGTGTTTTGCAGTGAAGATTACTGGGCTGCAAATTTCAAAGAAAAAATCAGTTTAGCGTGGGAGTGGAAATCTGGAGCTGTTTTCTTGCAAATAGCATCAATTTATATAATTGAACATTTCTTTTAAGAGCATTATTACTTCAATAATTCCACACCCAGAATTTCTTTTCTGCAAGGAACGAGTATTAAAAAAAACGATAGTGCAAAACAATGTTATGTGTTTCTAATTGGTGTTTTTTTTTAATTGGTTGGAACCTGTTTCCTTTATTTTATTAACATTTAAGCTCTTTATTTTCATGGGAATTATATTTAAATTTTGTGAATTACAATGAATTAAAGCTTCTTATCTCTCACTCTTTCTCAAGTTTTCACATACGCGTGCACGTACAATAGAATGCACATAAAAGTATAATGACTTTTGTTTTCAGTCGCAAATTTTGTTAAAGTTTCATGGGCTTACATACCGCGTAACAAGGTTATAAGGGTAAATGTCTGGCAGCTTTATCTGCTCCCATGCTGACCAGCTTCTCAGCTTATTTACTCGGATCGACTCTTGGATCAAAACCTATGACATGACAATAATCATTTCACAGCTAAATCGCTGCTGCCAACTATTATATTTTAAAACTCTTGGTTTGTACAAATAAATATTTCTGTAGCATTTTAAAAATTAACTGAACTGAGCTTAGCTTAATAGATCTCAGAATAAACGCACTTGAGACCTACTTGCCAAATCTGTATTTTCTTGCGCACTAACTGTAATTTGCTTGTAACTTGTTTAAATGTGTTTCAGCATTGATTTCAGTATTGTTATTGCTAAAACTAGTTTGTGCAAACACCTGAAACGAAAACAAAATCACGCAACGCAATTTTTTTTCTCAGAATCTATAGGTAACTTCATCCAAAAAATTTCGGTTTTAATCTGGATTCGTAATAAGCAGTTACACCGAAATTGTTAGGTAGAAATTCTAAATATTTTCGGTAAAAGTTGAGTTTAAAGATTGCGTTTTTCGTTTCGTACGATGTTAATATAATTTGAAGATTTGCTTTATCTATGCAAATATAAATAACGGTGTTAAGAGACTGTAAATTGTGGTGTATAAGTAAATCACCAATTTTATAACTGGTGTGAAACGTTTACGTTAAAGAAAGGTTTAAAATTATAAGCATTAACTTGAGTGTAAGGTGTACACCGTGTACACATATTTTAGTTACTTTTTGGTGTAAATTTTACAATTTAATAAGTGTGCATGCGCAGATAGAAAAGGTGTACTCGACAGGATATTAAATGCAAATTGATTTCCTATTTTGCATGTTTTCAATTAGTGTGTGGGTGCACTAATTTAGACCTACGTGCTATTTACAGTTTACAACACACCGTACGGTAGTTTATAATAATTACCACAAATACCTTTTTCCCCTCGCATTTGGCACAAATCAAATTAAATCTCAGTTTTCAGTCTAATTGCTTTGTGCCACAATTCCACTGGTATTTAATCTTCATTTTATTACTCGGTTAATATTGGTATTGCCTGTAGCAACGATTGTCAGTGAGCTCATCATCTGCCTTATCGATTAGGAAAGCGCGAGAAATAAACCGCTGGATATAAAATGTAAAGTAAATGAAGAAATTGTCAATTGTGACTTTTTATCGTCACCACAAGTGCGTCTCTTCGATTGCTTGGTTTTATACTTTAGAGTACCTCTATATCGTGGTGGACTGCGCGGTCATTGCCAAGCTTAATTGTGAGTGGCCGCTGTAACACTTGTGCGCTAGTTATTTCGAGGGATCGTAAAGGAACACTTTCGTACCACACACCTTTATATACTCGATATTTTCTTGCAATAACACGATGCAGTAAACGGACAAATAAAAGGAGATTGTAGTTAAAGAAAATATGTACTCATTTTATATCTAGGTTTATATATGAGTTTTTTTCTTTTCTAGGATAAAGTGTACTGCATTTTATTATAGAGAAATGAACTTGAAGGAAATTACTATGCGGTTCTGTGAAAGTGTATTAAGGTGAAAACGTGTCAGCTGTGTGGATATTGCCAGTTTTGGTTCAAAGAAAGATTATTGAAAATAAAAAAAGCGAATGTTTGATTGAAGAATCAGCATATAATGATTGACATTAAAGGTGAATGTTGATTTATTGATTTTTTTTTCATTGAAATTTCCTGACAATATATGAAAACTAAATAGAATTTTATCAATTCTTTTGACTGAATGACATTTTGTGCCTTTTATTATGCGCTGTGACCGCAGAAGGGATTTAGCCTGTCACGCGCTCGTCTTTGCACCCGAAATGCATTAATTCGTGCTTCTATGAAAGTGCAAAAGGTCTATTAAATATTACTTATGTCTTTAAATGCAGTTTAAGGATTGAATATTTATTTAAATTGAATTTTTCCTTTTGATTTCACTACTTAAATAAGTTTAACTTGGTTGAAAATTTTGCAGTAATAACAAACGTAGAAGTTTGTCTTTGAAATTGTTAAAATTATCATTCATATTGCGCGAAACTAATGTGTTGACCTACGTGATATCTACGTGAATCTGGAGGCAATTTTGCTGCTATGTAACTTTTAAGTAAACATTAATTAGACAGCAGTTAACTCGAATTAAGTTTACTTGATGCTATGTAAAGTTAATTTCCCTGCACTGCTTTCTAATTGAAAGATTATTTTAACTTGTAATAAACGCCTACAAACACTATAAAAAATGTAATTCATTCTTTATTTTGATTTTATAAGACATTTTAACGCTAAAATTAGTCCTGTTTTCAGTTTTCGGAAATTCTAAAATATAAAAATTTATTAAAAAAAACTGTTTATGGAAACCAAATTTCCAATAAGATCATAACATTCATCCTCCTATCGTAAGTTTTTATAGGTTTGCTACCAAAAAACAAATTTCTATATTTGTTATGCTAGAAAAAGTTTCGGTCCATTTTTGATTTTTTTATATTTTTTCCGTTTCCTCTTTATAAACAGATCCCCAAGGAAATGTTCCGCCCCGCATTTTGGACCCACTTGCCACGCTTCAAGTGAAGGCTGGCGAAAACGTCGTTCTACCATGCCCAGCTCAAGGCTACCCACAACCAACATTAATGTAAGTAATTCCCTCCATTTTTTAGCTTATCGATATTGGATTTTTCATATAAATTTAAGAAAAGCACACATTCTTAAGTGACTGTTAATTGATAACGAGCTCACATAAGCTGCTGTATAATCAAATTCGCACTCTGAAATACCTCTGGTATTATTTTTTATGTAAATTTAATGACTTTAGGGTCAATTGAAGCTGTATGATTGGTTTTTTAAATTGATTTTTAATGAAAAAATATTTATGGTTTAAATACAAATTTTACTGAGAAAAAAATGAATTATATCATTTATTTTATTCACTCATGCAGTAAATTGCTTCCATGTCATTTGTAAAGTTGATAGAATACCCAACTTATCCATTTTGCACTTGAATGTACTAGGGCTAATGACTCAAGTCAGGTTCTATGCATTTGTGGCAGCCAATTAGCAGTAAAAGTATAGTAGTGGTAAAAATAAAATTAAAAAGGATAGGCAAGGGAGCGCGGAAATAAGGATAAAGAAAAAAGTCAACTTTGAGAGTTGTCGATCGATTAATTTCATCATATTTTTTCACGCCATTAAAATTGCATTTGATGTAAGTGGTTTAAAATATTACAGACCAAAAAAAAAAAAACATAAAATAACGATAGAAATGGCTATTGAATGAAACTTTAATTGGAGAGTTGAATTTTTATTTTATTACTAGGTACAGTATCATCACAATAATTTTTTTTTTCTTTTATTGTTAAATAAAAAAAATTAAATTTCCTGTATATATTTTTCAAGCTTTTGTCAAAATCGATATTTATGTCACAACATCATAAAATTTCAACTAGTGCTTTACTGCTGCGGCCAGTGTGACAGTTGCTGCCAATCAGATGTCATGCACATGTTAAAGTAGGCTTACTGGTACACAGCCAAATAAATCATTGGACTTTTAATGCAAATCGCTTGCATTTGCCTGAATGCTTCTGATAGCATTTATAGCACTAAGCTTAACCTTTTGCTTTAACGATTTGAGTGAAAAATGTGTCCAATTACATTATGATATTAACCGATTCCAACTAAATTACCATAAATTTGACCGCCATTTTTAATAACGCCACTCAATAAAGTTTTAAATGACAATTATAATATGGGTAAATATTACCCACATAGCGGGCATTTGATTCTAGAAATTTATTTTTTAATATCGCAGGAATTTATTAATATTTTGATGCCTTTTCTTTCTTATGTTGCCGAGGCATAAAATCAATAAGTTTTCACTGAAAAGCAAATCTCTAACTCTAAGCCTTTTCCCCAAATGATGTCTCTTATTTTGTTGTTGAGAATTGACATTGGCTTAGAAAGCTGGGTATTCCACTTTTTTACAGTGTAAAGCTAGAAGCCAACTCGTGGAAGTGGGCTACATCGTTTCCACGGTGCAATAAAAATAAAAAATGTAAAAATTGCCTAAGAAATGCGTTTTTGTGTACATTATCTTAAAGAAGAACTATTTAATTTTTTTTCTCTTTCTTTCTGAAAAATGTGAAGTTATATCCCGAGTAAACAAAGTAGAACCAAGACTCGCCCATCATTGATCGTGCGCTGCACTGGTTTCAAGGCTTAAGAACACTTAAGGAATTTTTTTTCCCATTTTTTAGATTTGGCGCCACATGATGAGTTGGACGGGTTTATTTGCAGTGACGTCATATGCACACATTCGTGACAAACATTAGTAAGATGCGGAATTGTTTTTCTCATATTTAAGCAGACGAAAATCAGTGTTGACATTTGTATAGGGAAATATAAATGTCATTTCGGATATAGCAGCCAAACAGTTATATGACAAGCATATTTTTGTAAACACGTGTTTTGACAAATTACATAGATTTATGTTAGGATCAGGACTTTGAATTGAAAAGACGGGAGAAAATATTTTTCTGTTGGTTGGCTGTCGTGGCAAAATGTGGGGTTTGCTTCCTGCTGGTGTTTGCGTCCTTTTATTAAAAAAGTTTGTAATGTCAGCCGAGGACAAACTGATAACAATTAGAAGATGGAGCAACACTGTTTGCTCTAAAAGAATTACATTGGGATATAAATCTGTTGCCTGGCAACGGGTAACAAATAAGCAAACAGTTGGATGTAAAGAGAAGCTGGGTTTCTCAGGAAAGTGCAAATGGTAAAATCTTGTTCAAATATCTCTACTGATTATTTCGTAATGGGTGTTGAAAGGTGGGAATTTTTATAAACGAAGTGAGTATTTGATTGCTGCAAAATTGATGACCGTGTTTTTTGTGGTAATTGTCACGTGGTCGTCGTAGCTGCTCAATCAATGAATGTCAGCAAAATTGTTTTCGACTGATAACCGATGTTAATGCAGTGTCTGGGTATGAGCAGAGCGTGAAAAGAACAAATGTCGGGCACATGTCATCGAGAATCGGTGACATTAAGTAGAAACACATAGTAAACTTGGCAGAAGGGGCGTGAAGACTACATTAAATTGAATCGTAGCTAACCAAATCCCGCAAAGGATTACCACAAGGAATTAACATAGAAAAATAAATTAAATTCAAGGACTATACAGTAGAGTGATGTACAGACTAAAAAACGCTGAAAAGGTCTTGCGAAGCAAGTCAAGACAGCTGTGATGAGGTTGCTTGATTCTCAAGCCCAAAAGATGCAATCGTATTTACGAGCAGTCGTGCGAAAGAACGAACCCCGGGGCTAGGCCTTAGTCGGATTGCTTGCAAAAGAGAGGGGCGGAATTAAGGGAATTTCTTAACGTTCAACTGCTTTTGTAACGTAAACAGGGTCAAGAACCGAGTTTGCTGAAATTGAGGGGGAAAGACAGTTGACTGTTATTCCATTTTTTTTTCTTGGAAGAATGCCCATTTTTTCGCTGGTGTAGTGTGTCAACAGCATGAAAAATAATTTGGAGAAAATGAACCAATTTAATTTTGCGAAAGAAATGCTAATTGTACTGTTGAGAGAAGATCTGCTAAAACTCATTACTGGTGATTGTGTTAAGAGGAATTTAATTAAAACTCTACACGGTAATTTTTTTAACTTATAATAAAAAAAATTTCGGGGCTAACTTAATTCGGGTTAAATTAAAATAACTGAATAAATAACAACAAACTTGACAAATATTGCCATAAATTCTTTGCGGACGACGTGCAAAACTCGCTTCTAGATCACTATATTAACTGAGCTTATTCATAAATGTTTTACGATTCTATCGTAAATTTAAATGAATATCATTACCGTAGGTAGCTTGAGTTCTGTATATTTATGTTTAATATCATTAAAAGCGCACGTCATCATCAAAGCTACAAAGATCGCAGTCCACGTCATCGTTTGCGTAAATATATTTATTAAAGATTTCAGTCGTGCTTCTAGTTTGAATGCACTAAAATTGTGTTTATATTGTAAATGTGTTTTACATTTTCACTTGAGTAGGCATTTTAAAAAGTTATTTGTGCAGGAGTTGGTTAAGGTGGTTGCAATAGTTGAAACTCGATTCAAGAGGAAAGTAGATTTTCGAGGGAAATCGCTTCAAACCACAGTTGAACTGGGAATAAGGTGAACAAATCAAGTCACTGGTCCGCGTCCGAGTCGAGTGAATGAGAAATGCCTTTTGTGGGAAAGAGGTTTGAATAGTGTCACGTTTGAAGGACATAACCTGAAGGCCGATGCAAGTCCTCGCACGTATGGATTGAGGTGAGGACAATTCGCAAATTGATAAATCCACTAAGAGTCAATAACGAGAAAAAATTGTTTTTTAGGCACGTAATAACAAAAGTGGAAATTTTTTTATTACGTGGTACCTACCGTATGTAATGACTGAAGTCAGATATTAAGTTTCAGTCATAAAATTAATGTTAGTGTACAGCTGGTACGTAACCATAAAATGCAAGTTTGGCGTGTAACTGACACTATGCAATAAAATAAGTTAATTTCCCTCATTGTAATTTGCCCTGCGGAATTAAAATGTGTTTTGGTATCAAGTATCTGTAGGTAGCGGTATAAAGATGAAGTGGATGGCGAGACAATGGCACGAGTAAATACCCATCTTTGGGGAATAACTGACTCTTTTTATTACTTCTAAAGGGTGTAAACCTTTGAAACTGTAGTTTCGACTTCTAGTTGTAAAGTTTAAATGGGGTAATCGATCAGTCCTTTCGTTAATCGAATTGATTACACACTCTTACTTATTGCATTAAACTTGCTGTAAAGTAATTACAAATAATCAGTTTAATCATCGAAATTAACAACAACGACAACACGTTTTTACATTGTAATTTTAATTTAGTTAACACTATACATCATTGCATCGACTCTTAGGGCCAGTTGCACCAATGAAAGTTAAAGTTAACTAGAGTTTAATCAATGTTAAAAGTATTGTTAAACTCAGCTTAAATTTTAACTTTTGTTGGTGCAACTGGGCATTAGGGATATTATTACAAATAAAAAAAACTTCACCGAACTGATGGACGGTAACAAGAATTAATGGGCTGCCTTTTGTTAATGGTTCATTAACCTTTCTCTATTATTGGATAAAATCCATTATACAGAACTGGACATCTTGAAAACACGAAATAAGTTTGAATAGAGGTGGGTGTAAATTAGCGATTACGACAGTCAAACGACCGGAAGTGGCTGCACCTCCGAGCAAATCTGCTTACCGTCATTGTCATGGAAACATCTCAATCCTGTTTATCCACTGCTTAACCCTTTCGCAGTAACTTGGCACAATAAACATCATTTTACCACACGCCACATGTACATTTCGAGTCATTTCATCGCAGTTTACACACATGACTACGCAAACTGAATAGTTAAAACAGTCCCGCTTGGTTTTTCATTGTCATTGCAGCTCATCATGCACCATGACGCTGTCAACTCACCAGATAAAAAAGTGCTCACTATATCTCTTGACGTGATCTCCTATCGGTGGTTATGTATACAAACTGGAAGCAATTGCCACCGAGTTTTTTCCGCATTGTCAGCTGAATTTTAAGCCTTATTTTTTTTGTAGTCCCAGTCCCCAGAGAGTGCGCGCTGCCTTAAGACATGGCAGATTGATTGTGGGCATGAAATGACTTTGTGTAGAGCTGTTTGTACCTCACGTTTGCTACATAAAACTGAAAGAATGTGTGTAACGTTTTGTTCTCAGATGGTACATCAAAGACGTGACGGGTCACTTGATCCCAGTGCCCTCCAGTGGCCGCCATTCATTCCATCGAGAAGTGTTGGCCATCAGGGATGCTCAGGCTGCTGACTCAGCCATGTACGTGTGTGTCGCTTCCAACATTATCGGAGCAGCCAAAGCAGAGACAGCACTTACTGTCATAGGTGAGGCATTGTTCGTAAATTTCAATTATTGCTATGTGAAGTGGAAGAAAAAAATTACTCTTCAGTATCGATATTGCCAGATGCAGTGGGACATGAACAACTCACTGCTGCTTTATGAAAGACTTTTATTTTTAGTTCTTCTCATATTGGAGAGAAAGTGGATCTTTTGTTTATAGTTTTATTGCCCGGTCATAAAAGAGGAAATTTTGTTAGTTAGTTTTCTTTGACATCTATAAAATATTTTTTATTTATTTATTTTATTTTGTTTTGGTTTGCTCTAGTTTTGTTTTGATTGTCTCTTTCGCGTGTGAAAAAGTGTTGGTTGTTCTCGTTGAACTGTTGACGCTCGAGTAAATTGCTTTGCATGAATTTAAAAGAAGCCAATTTAGAAGAACACATCTAAATTGCAGAAAACAAATCCCGTTGGGAAATTTGAAAAAAGCCAAATTGCACAAACAAACCGTGCAAACACATACTTATTACCTTTTAAACATACTGATTAATGCACGTGGCACTGTAGGTCAGTTCAAAGAACAATTTTCGTTTAACGGGCATGAAAATGCCGCGACACGAGCAAATCGAATATCAAAAACAGAAATAAAATGAAAACTTTACAACATTTTTTTTTTTTATTTTATGTATGAAAAACAGTATTGATTTTTTTCCTCTCTCCGCCCTTTTTTTCCACGCTATTTCTCTTGCTTTTTTTTTCTTTCTTTCTTAACTTTACTTTTTAGAATATTCATTTAAGAAGTGCATGGGATTTTTCGTTTAGCCGAAAGTCATCTTTGAAATAATCTCGTACCAAATGGCCCAATCATCGACGGTGATGATCTTTTCAGTCGATAAAATTAGTTTCACGTTCTGCTGAAGCTGGTGCAATTTCATCAAAATTATAGCTTGCCTATGGTATGGAAGTGTGCAAAGTTAAATCACAGTCATTAGCTTAATATCACAGAAATTCATCCATATTTTTCATTTATTATACGCACTGCTTTTTATAGATATCAATTTCATAAATAACTTTCTTCACGCTAAAAGCACAGCTTTACCAAAACATATTGATCACGCTTTATTTCTTTAAGTTTTTTTTTTATATTTTTTTTTATCTTTTGTGTAATTATTTCTGATACCGGTATGGCATATTTATTTTTGCTGAGTTTATTTCGCACGATCTGAGTCTCTATCTTTTTCATTCACATATAATTTAGTGTAGACTAGTGCAAAATGACAAGCATTAAAAAATGAAAAATGGTTGCCATATTCTTTTGTGGAAGTAATAACAACTCAAGCGAAATGAACATTAGAGAACGTGAATTTAAACTAGAGTTGGGACAGTCCTTTCCATGAATAATTTTTGTTGCCTTTATGAGAGATGAAATAGAAAATGCCATTTACGCAAGACACTTTTTTTTTTCTTTTACCCTTTCACAAAAATGTAAACATAGGGGTTTTGTATCATGTAGAAAGAAGCTTTTGTGTCTGCAGTAATTTTAATTTAAAAAAGAAAATATTTTGTAGGGATCTGAAGAAAACTCATTTTATAGCAATAGCAAAGTAGACAACGTCTGAAATAATAATGTTTTCAATTTTTCAGCTCCATTACACGCCCACATTCAGCCAAAGTTGAACATTATCAGCATTGGGAAGCCTACGACCATACACTGTATTATCTCTGGCTCGCCCATCAACTCTGTTACCTGGTTTAAAAATGGACAGCCCATCAAGAATGATGGAATTACTTACTTATCTCCCGATGTCATCAGAATCGCGCACACTGATATTGATGATGTTGGCATGTACCAGTGTGTTGTGAAAAACGATTTCGAGTCTGTGCAAGCAACTGCTCAACTTCGTTTGGGAGGTAACGACTTTTTTTTTTGTCTTTATCTTTGCTTTTTATCTGATGTTTTAAAGAGATTTTTTAAGCAAATATCATTGCTCTACAAGTCAATACGGATTTTCTTTCCTGTGAATTCTGTTGCACGAAAGTCCAGAGAGACTTTACATTTTATCTATAATTTATAACTCGCTGATAAGAACGGCTATTATTGGGGACTTTGAAAAGAATTTTAAATAAGCACACAGAAGTATATGTTTTTAATATATTCACCTAATCTAAATGAAAATAAAAGTAAAAGTAAAGTAGATTTGCTATCTCTTAGAAAAATGAAGAATGAAATTTATGAAAATTGTTTTTCTGACGTTTCATGCTTTTCTTTCTTTCTCTCTCTCTCAACTCAACGCAGAAGTATTTCCCGAAATTCATCACGGATTTGAAGATACGGTCGCTCAACCGGGTCAAAATGTATCACTGCAGTGCATGGCTAGTGGTAGTCCAGCACCACTGATTGAGTGGATGCTGGAAGACAGGATAATGGACAGTCTAAACATCGAAAACACAGTTAACGGTGATGGCGACACTGTAAGCACGCTCAACATTCTTCAAGCCAAAGTGGAAGATGGTGGAGTGTATATTTGTCTTGCCATCAACGGATTAGGCCGGGTCCAGCATCAGGCACGACTTAACATTTATGGTATGTGATGCTGGTAAGTGGATTTACGAAAGAATGCGGGGATAAATAAGAAATTCAGAAGGATTTTATTCGAATTACTGCTGCAGCATAATCCTGGTTTTTTTCTTACGACTGTCTTGGGGCTTAGAGAAATATTTTCTCATTTTTTTTTATCTTTTCACTTTTTTTTCTTTTGTCGTCGGGATTTGAAAGACAGACACAAACTCGAAAGACATTAGATCGCTCGGCTTATTTTATTTACGAAGGATGTGGCCGAGTCGATAAATATTAAACAAGCTACGTCAATGGGTAATTTCGTTTTGCAGGAGAATTTTCAATTTTTAACGTTGTTTTGTAGATCTCGGACGACGTAGGTACTTATACGTGTAGCGTTTTTAGAAATGCAATTACCGGATTTCAAATTTTACTTTAAATTGGTTTGCTTATTACAATAACGTAATAATTTCGAGAAGAGGAAAATGAATTAACAAATTACATTTACATTTTCAAAACCAATTATACCAATGAAAAGATTTTTTTTATCTGTACAAAATGACATGTATCAACTTTTTTTTTTATTCTGTCGCAAATTGTTATTAAACTTTTAATAACTTTTGCCACAGGGTTTGGAGACATTCTTAATTAAGTTTTAATGAACTTTTCATCCATACCTCACTATTTTTTTATAGAAAGGTACAGTTATTTTAAACATGAATAAATTGCCACTTGCATCGAGTTACATTGGAATTAACTCGTTAAATCCATCAATTTGCATACGTCAAATTGCTTTATGTCAACAATTAATTAGTACTAACAGACCTCGATTTATGTTCGCCATCGCGAGTTGTGTTTATTCTTTTCCAAGAGGTTGCATAATCATTAAACTGCATAAAAGTAAATTGAAAACAGAAGAAAAAATAGCAATTGATGACTTGTTTGTTTTTCTCATTTTTATTTACACTCACAGCTTAATTTTATTTATCGGATTTCTTTTTTTAATTTTAATTTACAGGACCTCTCGCAGTTAGGACCAATTCCAAACACACTTTAGTGGCTGGTAAAGTCGCTCTTCTAAATTGCCCATTTTATGGTTATCCTGTAGATGCAATCGTTTGGGTACGAGGTAAGAGTTCTATAAGAGTTTTCGTAATTTAGAATTATTGCCTGCACTAAAGAAGTTACACAAAACCCAGGATTTGGATAATTATTTTTCCGTCGAGAAAATCATGTTAAAATTTTTTTTTATAAAGTGCAGTTTTAAAAGAAGATGCATTAGCCATGAAAAGAGGGAAATATTTTTTTCCTCTCTTCCTTTTTCGCCCAACATGTCATTAAGATGGTTTTTTTTTTCTTTGTTACACAGCTGGGGAAACATTACCAATTGACTTACGACAACAAGTCTTGGAAAATGGAACCCTGAAGCTGAGAGAAGTGCAACGTTCTGTAGACAATGGAAACTATACATGCATAGTGAGTAATAAAGATGGTTTGTCAGCCAAAGGAGACATCTACGTAGAAATAGTGGGTGAGTTGAAAAGTCGCGTAATTAACAAGTTGCGTAGAGTGCGGCGCTGATAAACAAAAACATTATACAAAAAGTAGCAAATTTCGAAGTGCAATAACCAGTGGAAACTCAACTTTCCACTGGGTTATTTCATTTCTATCTTTCATGAAGCCCACAGGAAACAGTAACTGATATTTTATTTCCCAACAAGCAGTTGGAAAAGAACCCCCCGTAGTGAATGTTTTGAAGCGAACTTGTGTTTACTGCGCACGGTTTTTGTAAAATCGCACATTTAAAATCTGTTATTTCTTTTCTCTCCACGCAGAGATAAATACAAAACGCAATTCTAAACTTATATTGCATTTATCTCTCACATTTCAAGCAAAATATGCATATCTTATCTGCAGGAACCATCAGCAATGAACTCGAACAATTCAAGTTGCGCTGCGCACTTAAGAATAAATCATTAAAATATGTTTTTCTTTCTTTTTTCCCTCCTTCTTTATTTTTTTCTTGCTCAACGAGGTCGATCACACCAGTTTCTAAAGAAAATACTTTATTTTTCTTACACTAGTCCCAGTGAAGATCATGCCTTTCTCTTTCCAAGGAAATTTATTGACTGAAGGCATGCGGGCTCGATTGCAGTGCGTGGTTGCAGAGGGAGATCCTCCAATCACCCTGAAATGGATGAAGGACAATCATCCTCTCTCGCCCGAATTCGGCATCCAAGTTCGAGGCCTGGATGATTTTTCTAGCATGCTCACAATCAGTAACGTGACGCCGAGGCACAATGGCAATTACACTTGCATAGCGGCTAACTCCGTATCGCGGGACTTGTACACCACGTCGTTAAAGATAAACGGTAACGAATCACATTCTCGGTGTCAAGTTTTAAGCAAATTGGACAGAGAAAGACTTGAGATGCCATTTGCACTGAATGTAATCTTTGATAAAAATGCTTTGCCTTCTGAAGTTGAAAGTTTGTAACTTATTCATTTAAAATTGGATCAGTAACGTCAAAATGTTGATATTTTTATCAAATTTGTACATCGTCTATTGACTTAAATTTGTTTTATTTGTATTGTATATCGTATTTTAACGCTAAGTGGGAAATCAGATAAAACAAACGTGACAGTTTTGTCGCAGATAAAATGAAATATCTCTACTATAACAAGTATTCAAAATTCAATAGCGAACGTGCGAAAATCGTGTTTGGCTCACGTAAATACATAAACAAGCGACTTTAGATTGACATTTATCGTCATTCGCATATCAAAATGTTAAAGTCGTATACACATTGCAATTTAGTTTGAAGAAAGGAGGTGAAGCATGTAATCACTTTCGGATTTTAATGTTTGGATATCCGAGAAAATTTACTTCGACGACACGCGTATTTACATTCGGGTGGGTCAAAAATGATTTTCGCTGACTCCATTATCTACTCTTGGTTGAATTCGGTGCACATGGTTGCTCTTGTAGTTACTTGAAACTGAGGAATATGAAATCACCTTAGCTAGTTTCCTTAAAGTTCATTTTAAAATCAATAAACCTATCGTTATAGTGCCTCCAAAATGGACTTTAAATCCCAAGAATGAATCAGTATTTGCAGGCCAGAGTGCCTCGTTTCACTGCAAGGCTGAAGGTTTTCCAATACCCACTATCAAATGGTTCCGAGCGGAAGGTGTGGCCAGTAGTAAACTTCACTACTTTAATGCCCATTTTTTTAAGTTCTTTTTTTTTTTTTTTTTTTAACTTTTCTTCAACAGGTGTCTCTCGAAGTGAACAAGAAGCTGTGCATACCAATCACGAATATCAAGTTTTCCATAATGGAACTTTGCATATTCCATCAGCACGCACTCAACACCGAGGATTCTTTTTCTGTAAAGCGAGCAATGGAGTCGGAGTGGGGTTGAGCAAATTGATTCATTTGACAGTACACGGTATTGGTCGTCGTGCAATACAATTTTGATGTAGCACTAGGTCTTGGAAATTTCTATTAAAAATCTTGAATTGCGTTGAATTTCAGTGCCACCTGTGGCTGAACGGAGAAAGCATAATGTAACAAGTCGTGTGGGTTCATCATATCCGTTACAGTGCACTATTATCGGAGAAAAACCAATAAATTTTACCTGGAAAGTAAATGGCAAAAGTATCGACGATGAACAAACTAAGTTAATACAATTTTTTTTCTACTATTGAGAATAGTTAAAATCAATAAGAAATTTAATTTTTTTTTTTTTTTTTGATATTTTTGCAGATATAAATCACATACTTTTGATCTTCAAAATAAAATTGTATCAGAGTTAATCATTCAGAACCTTATCATAGGGGATGCCGTAACGTACGAATGTACTGCGAGCAATGACTTTGGGCAAGACGAATGTATTTTCCAACTAAAAGTTTTAGGTTTGTGCTTTCCCTTTATTCTTTTCTTTACTCAGCTTTTTAAATAAATAAAAGCCGGTTGAATAAAAGAACGCTGCCTTCTATTGATTGGCTTATATTTTTTTTATTCTGCTTTGGTTGTTATTTAGAACCGCCATTTCATCCGAATAACTTGACAATAAAAGAGATTGGTAATGGCTCTGTGCTTGCTCAGTGGACCGAGCCGTATAATGGAAAGAGTCCAATAACTCAATACGTAATTCAATATAAAGAAGTTTCAGGTATAGCATTGATGGTAAATAATAGAGTAAATTTTTTATAGTGAAATGTAATTTTCAGAAGGGAAGCACATAACCGATTCGATCCAAAACAACTCGGTCAGCGGTGACTTTACTTCGATGTTCATTCCTGGGTTAAAACCCGCAACGAAATACGAGTTCAGAATCATAGCCATTAATAAACTTGGGCGCAGCGAGCCAGGGAAAACGGTGTTTATTACTATGGAAGACGAAGGTAAAATTCCTGTTCCTCATTTACATATATTTTTATTGTTATTTATGCGTTATTTATTGTTTTAAGCACCCTCAGCTTCACCAAGGACAGTTAAAGTTGACGCTATTGATGATAAAACATTAAACGTTTCATGGATAGTAAGAAAAAATAGAAATGATGTAGGAATTTATGAAAATATATTTTTTTAAATTTACAGTCACCTGATCGTACAACTTGGAGTGGGAATATAAGTGGGTACTCTGTTGGATATAAAATCACATCAACTTCAGAACCGTTTGAGCATCGTCTTCTAGATGTTCACGACAGTTCTAACGAAACATTTTCATGCATTTTATCTAATCTTAAGAAATATACTCAGTATACTATTACGGTAGCGGCTGTAAATAGCGGGGGGAGAGGTCCCCTTTCTAGCGAAGTGTTTGCAGTCACTTCGGAAGGAGGTATTTTAACTAGCCGACGCCAAGTGGTGCTTATTAGTCACTTAAATCTCTGTAGTTCCTAGTAAACCGCCTTCTAATGTGAGATGTTCAATGTTAACATCACAATCAATTCACCTAACATGGCAACCGCCTCCAACGCAGTCAGTAAATGGCATTTTAAAGGGATTTAAAGTGCTTTACCAACCAATCAAAGAAATTTATGGTATGTTGTCGCCTTTGTAGAACCAGACGTAAATAAGTGAAGTTTTCTCCTTAAAACTAGATGTACCTGAATTTCATCATCTCTCAGTTTCACTTCCAAAAGCGACATTACAGAACTTGCACAAGTTTACCAATTACACCATTTCTGTGTTGGCATTTACTATTAAAGGAGATGGTATTAAAAGTGAAGAGATATTTTGTCAAACTTTAGAAGATGGTTCGTAACGCACAAAGAGAGATACTTAAATTAAATGCGTTTCCATGTTTTCATTGTAATTCTCTCTAACTCTAACCCCTGCAGTGCCAGAACCTCCGGCAGATGTGAAAGTGGTGGCAGCTTCTCCGGATTCGGTGGTTGTTTCGTACAAACTACCTTCCCGTCCCAATGGTGTAATTAGCAAGTACAACATTTACGTTCATTTGAAAGGAGAAAATGATAATGAGAAGGTCAGGAGGATCTTGGCGCTTTATCCTGCACTCATTAACTTACTATTTATTATTGCGGGTCATTATAGGAGACGGTTAAGCATATGGTTGATGGGAATGTCACTCATTTTGAAGTGATGGCGCTGAGACACAACTTGCCCTACGCTTTCTGGGTAACAGCTTTAACTAAGACTGAAGAAGGACCCCCGTCGAAAATTGTTGAATTTACTCTCAGCGGGAATCCAATTATTGCACGAGTGGTCTCGTTTGGTGGTACCGTGAGAACAACTACAAGGCACGATTTAAAGCTGCCGTGCCATGCTGTTGGAGTTACACACTCGAGTCGAAAGTGGATTTATGAGTAAAGATATCTTGTTTGTTTGTTAACTAGCAATTAATTTAAAATTTAATTCATGTTTTTTAGGTCTGCTGTTATAGTTTTTGACAGTAGGAAAAAGCTGCTTTCAGATGGAGAACTTTTAATTGAAAATGTTCAGAAAGAGGATGCTGGGAATTACACGTGCCTAGTTGAAAATGATTATGGAAATGATTCGATTAACCACAGGATCGTGATATTAAGTAGAAAATCTAAAAGACGTTATTTTTACATTATTATATTTTCAACCTTTTGTTTTAGGTCGTCCTGACTCGCCAGTATTAATACTTTCTCACACGACGACAAATTCTTTTGAAATAAAATGGAGATTTGCGTCAACGGGTGGAGCTTCTATTACAAGTAATATTGAAATTTAATTAAAATTTTTGAATTATATTAAATTTAATTACATTTCTTTTCAGAGACGGTTGTATTTATTAATAAGGATGGTGTGTGGTTAAATTACGAATTGAGTGCGAAAGAAATGAAGTATAATTTTAAAAATCTTCGTTGCGGTACCAAATATCAGACGTACATCGTTGTGCATAATATGTTAGGACTCGGTAAACAATCCAAACTACTAACAGTGAAGACGAATGGATCTGGTATTAAAATACGTAATTTTCTGTATATCACTGCGTAACAGCTAAGAAATTGCAGGAAAAGGTGGCTTTTCTGTGAAACTCTTTGTACGCAACGACATACAGTGCTATGAAAGTAGACCTTTAATTTAACACTTTAATTTAATATTTTGAAATAATTTAGTTCCAGAACTGCCATCAAAGCGAAAATTAATAAGTGAAGGCATGACAACGTTGACAATTCATTTGGATGTGTGGAAAAGTGGAATTTGTCCAATAGAATATTTTCTTATACAATATCGCGCGCATAGCAAAAGCGAGTGGATTACAGTAGGAGACAATGTATCTCCGTTACATCAGAAGCAACTAGTTATTAAAAATCTACAAAACTTTAGTAAATATCAACTTCACGTGACTGCACATAATGACGCAGGAGCAAGTCGTGCAGAATACAAAGTAACAACGTTAAATTCCAATGACGGTAAATATGCAGTACGCTATTCAACGTATTGTTTATACATTTATTTTATTTTATTCTTAGTTGTAGTACAGGCAGAAGCGCCAAATCAAACAAAAATTACAACCACGTTAACGGACGAGAAAATCCTTATTCCAGCTGGTGTATCGCTATTGATAGTTATCACTGTTTTAATACTTACGTGCATTTGCATTCGGATTCTACACAAAATGCGGCGGAAAAAAATGAGTATGGTTTTTTTTTGTCGCGAAATGATTGATAAACAATTTGTAAAGTTTAGTGAATTTAATACAACAGGCATATCCATTATAGAATACAATGCAGCTAATTTTGAACCGTTGGCAAATTCACATTTATTTGAGATGCAACCAACAGAAAGGGAGAGTAGGAATAGTAGATATATCAGTAAATTTTCAAAGGTTTGATTTGTTTTATTATTATTTCTAACCTTAAAATGTGTCAAACTTTGCAAAATATTTTATTTAGCACACAAGACCGTCGTTTGAACAAGCACTGAGAGTTGCTACTGGAAGTAGAGGTATTTAACACACTTTTTTGTATCAAAATAGCATAAGTAGATGCAAATAAATGTATTATAACTTTCTAGAAAGTTCAATACCACTTTTATCAGCTCAGAGGCATAAGAGGCATAACGGGTACAAGTTATTTGCTTGTTTTTTGTGTATCGTATTAATACTTTATTGTATTTTAAGTGATGAGCTACAGAGAGAGGAAACTACTTTTGTTTTCTTGGATTTAGGGCAAGAAACACAACCTGGTTTGTCTGACAACTCAATACAATGAATACATTGAGAGATTTGTTTGTTTTTGTGTTCGTAGACAGTACTTTCAAAGGCAATATGCAGAAACCCACACAAGTGCAAAGGAATAAGTGTTTTATGTGGTGACTTTATTTTATGAGAAAAAAATTGTAATATAGAAACAGGACTGGATCAATATTCCAGGGAAATATATGCAATGACATTTCTTTTACAAAATTAATGCGTTGAGAAATAATTGACGAGGAAAAAAAGGCGTGAGGAATGTGGAATTCGACATTATGGAAACTTGCAACTTCGAGTTTTTAACTGAAAGTGATTTGTTTATTTATGTGCTACTAGAAGAAAAACTTTTCTCACACTAATAAATCTATTTTTGCCTAGCGGCATAAATAGATGATTGCTTCTGATTAGATGATTTTCGACTTTGGCGTTGTTTTTGTACAGCAACTACTGAAAAAAGAAATCTGTTGTTTTTCAGCATTTTTTAATTTATTGTTCCGATTTACATGAGAAAAAAAGATGGGAGTAAATTTAACTAATTCTAGCTAGTTATTTTTCCCCTCTGATAAAACACTTTGTAAAATACAGAGAACGAGAGAAAGATTTTATACTCACTCTACTTTTAAAGAAAACAAAGTTTATTAGTGTTAAATAGACAGTTTCGCATGTTTTAAAATCACTATACTCTATATAAGCAGATACAGATTTCAATGAAAAAATGTTATTAAAGGTAATAATATTTTATTTTATTGGTCTCAAATGGGTTTTTCAAGATGTTATTAAAAAAATGCTAGACTGTCTTTTTAATAAATGAGAAAATTTATATGAATGTAAATATTGCTTTTAGAATATGATGTAGTTCACTGAGAAAAATATTTCTAGAACTGAAGCGGTGATTTCGCATTCTTTAATTAGCTGCGTATACAACAATTTTTTATTTCTTATATTTTTTTAACATTTGTATTTCTTCGTTGCTAATTTGTAACAAAGCATTAAAATGTGATGAATGAATGCTTTGAATCTACTAAGAATGACGTCATTCATTTTACTTGTCTATAAATAACAAATAAACAGTGCATTTTAATTTTAGCTTTGTACAGATAGTCACTGTTTGTATGTTGTACAAACTGTATTTCCAATAAAAAAAAAATTACCACAATTTTGTTAGCCTAAGAAAACAAATTGATTATGTTTGTTCTAGGTTACCGCTTGCCGGCAGCACCTCCTGAGTTGCAACCCTTCACTTACTGTATATTCTGGTTTGGAGGTTTATGTGTTTTAAATCCCGTCGCTTATTTTGAAACCTCACCACACAAAAGACAGATTCCGTGTTGATACAGTATTATAGTAAACACATTTCTAATTTAAAATTCCAGTAATGTCCCACAGCACTTTAAAATAACCATAGTCATAAAATAAAAAGAAATATGCCACACAAGAAGTACAAAACCCTATTCTCATGCTAATTCAAAGCTATAACTATACTTCAATGGAAGTTTAGTATGCTCAGAGAGGGTTGCCAATAGTAACCAGCGTGTGAGTGACATAACATCACATATTCATTGGTTTCTGTAATAAGTTTTATCATCATAACAAACCTTATTAAGCCGTTAAAAACGACAAGCATAACTTAAAACCGTACATTATGCCCGAAATAAAACAAACCAACATTTAAGAGGAATCCACCCTGCTCTGCAAATAGCAGAATCTAGACGGATCGATCGGCAGAGGTCGTTCCCGCCGGTTTCCACCATCCGTGCTAGACATTCATGGTGCTTTCCTGCATTGCTGGCGACTGAAAATTACACTTTCCAAGAAACTAAAACCATTTGAGATCCAAAAATCACTCAAGCAGTTAATTAATTATTTAAATCAGAGCACGGATTTGATGAGTGAAAAAAATACGAAGCGGTTTAGTATGCACGGTCTACAATTTATTAGCAAAAATGGTGCCACGCTTTGCTGTGAAGCCAACCATTGATGAGCAGGATTTCGTAGTTGGGAAACCCACAAATGCAGAAACTTTAGGAAGGATAGATTGAGTAATTAGCATCCTCCATTATGCCTAAAATGCAGTTTTATGTTGTGCTTCTGCTACTAAGCCTAGCTGCTGCTCGATTCAAGGTCTCGGGTAAGTTTATTGCTTTTCTCTGATAACGTGCGAGGAAGAATTTATGCGGCATGCAAAAACATTTATCAAATAGAATTAAAATATTTGCTTGGTGTAATTTGAGTACTGATATGTATCAGTATCACTGTCGTGTTTGTGTGATTTTATACTTTATGTTGGAAACAAAGAAAATGTGATGAATTTTAACAGTGTTCTCGTAAAGTTTTTTTATATTCTTTTTCCTAAAGTACTAACTGACTATGCTCTCTATTAATGATATTTTCCCATTTACTTTTAAATTTTATAATCAACACCTCGTTAAATAACTGTTTGAGCAATGGAATCGAAAGATGGGGTTATTGATCTAAAAAGCACAACAGTCTTATAGTCGATACAAATATTTAGTCTTTAAAAAAATGGTCTTTGAAATTGACTTTCCTAAAAATAATTACTGTGTACAGAAACGAATGTTAATAATAGTTGTGCGAAAAAATTAATGATAATATTTTACCTCATTACTTTAAAAGTGACACTGCAATTTATTTTAATAAATTAAAATACTTTTAGATTCAAGTTACTAAATTTTTAAAAACAGCAGTTTTCGCAGTGGTTTATTATACTGTATAACTAAATATTTATCTCTAGCTTGTGTAATATAACTGTATGAATCGCAAGCAGAGTCCATCCAATCACAGATATGACTCAAATACCAGCATCGTATAACATAAATAACGCGGTAAAATTTTATGGAGCAATTTTGTGTTCTGTAGGGTATGATTTAACTCTCACCTGAATGAAAACATCACAGCGCGTTAATGACATGTCAAATTAAATTTATTGATTTTTCTACATGATGTCCCCTTATTATTGATTGTGATTGGATTTAGAGTTGAGATGATTCATGCAGAGGGTCACACACCATGGTTACCAGGTAGGGGTGGTTTGAAAGGTCGGCCTCGCACCATGCCGGTCCCCTCGTTTCCTGATTACACACAATACGCAGCAAGGATGATTCAGACTTAACGAAAAGGTTGTGCATAATTGACCCTAAACACAAGAACTATGGTACTGTACGAGAAAATGTTTTATTCTTTTTTCCAAAATTAATTTCAGTCACATTTTAGTGTAAATGCAATAATAAAAAAATTATTCTCTTACGCACACTCATAAATCTTGTCACTGCTGTGCAGTGATGTTATGCAGAGAAGCCCAGCAAAGCTGACTCTTCTATTCATGTCACTTGAGTTTGAATATGAGATGATTCAGATGGGTCAATACCGTACTTGCTTTTAAGATATTGTCTATTTCAAAAAAGTGCTTCAATAAATTGAAAATCTTAAAAGGATTCTCGTCGAAGAACAATATCTTCTATTCTTATCATCCATGCGAGATGCCAGGAATTTTTATTTGCTCTTGTATGGTCTCTATATATCAGATTGACCCATGAGTAGACGGTTATGGTGCTATAAGGGAAAATGTAAGTGTGAAAGGGTCTCTAGGGTTGATCATGCTGAATTATTAAAGTGAACAACTATTGATGTCCATTTAATGCTTGTAGAACAAACAAATACTGATTTTAGTCTCGTAAAATGTAGTGTATGTATAAAAGAGTAAATAACACTACGTTTTTTACTGTGGTTTAAGATAATTGTTTTAAATTATTTTTTGTAAATTTATTTCAACAGCTCATGAAGAAAAATCATCAACTCTAGCACCCGCAATTATTCACCATGGCCCATCTTTTTTAACGGAACCGCCTCATTTTGCCGATTTCACCAACAACACCGGGATCAATGTCGAATGTACAGCGAGAGGGCAACCATCAGCCAATGTGTCTTGGATCACAGTTGATGGAAAACCTGCCGGTGAAGTAAAAGGTGTTCGACATGTTACACCCGATGGAACTTTAGTTTTTTCACCTTTTGCTGCCGATGCATTTCGCCAAGAAGTTCATGATACAATTTATCGTTGTGTTGCCTCCAATCCCTTTGGTTCAATCGTGAGCAGAGATGTGAGAGTGAGAGCAGGTAGGATGACTTGCAACTATTTTTTCGGTTATCGACTATAAAAATTCCGTTGTTAATTGTTTGCACAAATATAGCTGTCAAATAATTTTAATCAAATTTTTCAAGAACAAGAAAAAACAATTTCATTATGGGTTGAAGCACAATTCGTGTCGACAATTTGCTTTACTGGCTTTTTGCCATTCTTTTCTCAAGGGGGCTTAAAGTGCTCACTGCAGTCAGTTAACTTTCATTTTGATGAAAAATTACTTTAACCATGATTTCCAAGTGTGATTTCCAACTGGCATTAAAAATAGAACTAAATAATGTGCTGTTGCTATGGCTGATTTCACTTTTAACCTTAGTGGAATTAATGAACTTTTATTATTTATTTTTCTTTTTTGTTGCAGTGGTGTTACAACATTATGAGATTCATGTGTACGATTCATACGTAATTGCTGGCAACACAGCAGTGCTCAAATGTCACGTTCCATCGCACTTAACTAAATATATAGATGTGATACAGTGGATTAGCAATAATACCGAAACAAATGAAGTTGAAACAATCACAAAAGAAAGTAAGAATAATTTTTAGCTTTTAGAAAAATAAACAGCTTAACTTGTTTCCAGTGCTTGAATAACGGCTTAGGTCAAAATGACTTTCGATAACGACCTGAGAAGTCATTTTGTCCATCAATAGGTCACATATCATGTTCTTTAGAGGTCATAAGTGGTAATCCCCTTTATTCGATCAAAGCAAGGCTAAAATTTTGACTGACCACTTTCAAACAAGCTAATTTTTAACTTTTAATTACGTAGTTTAGTTAATAAAAGAATCAGTTTATTACTGACGTTTTAGCCATTTAGCATGAAAACCATAAACTTTGATTTCATTTTATTGAAATTAAGTTTCTGATGTTGTAACATTATTATTATACAATGTTTTAGGGTTATTATTTTAATTAAAAAATATTTAATCTTTTAGCTTAGCTACACACCCAATTTCCTCACACATGTCATTTTACTTCTTAGTCTTTTGATTGATTTGACATGTGAAACAACATCTATGAACTATTCAAACGTTAAAGCAAAATGAAATGTTTTTGACAGATGGACACGTAATATTGCCCAGCGGAGATCTCCATCTTCAGAACGTTCAGAAGAAAGATGTAGCTTTAAGCTTTTCATGTCGTGCCAAACATCGCCTCACTAATGAAATCAAAGAAAGCATCTCTTGGGGAAGACTTTTCGTGTCAGGTATAAATTTATTGGATACGACTTGGATGAAAAATAACTTGAATCTATTATATCCCACTAACTAAACACTAAACAGACAAAATTAACTCGTAAAGAAACCTCGGAGAAATGAAATTCTCGAAAGATGCCGTAATCTCTTTTTCGTTTTTTAATGTACAGAACACTTCCATTAAAAAAAGAAACTTTATCTTTTCATTTCGGATAATGTTCACGCAACGCATAAAATTTGGCAATTATTTTAGAGGCTCAAGGAAGTGTTCCACCCCGAATCGAAGACGTAACGTCGGCTGTGCAGGTGAAGCAAGGGAAAACCGCCTATCTGCCTTGTGTAGCCCAAGGTTATCCCGTGCCTAACGCCATGTAAGTACCAAAATCAATAACTTTTCTGAAAGATTAAAAAATAACACGGAATATAAAGTTTTTAATTTTCGCTTTTATGTTTACTTGACAGATGGTTTGCCAAATTAAGCAAAGGGCAACTGCTGCCTATTCACATAGGAGAAAGAGTCCAGCAGACAAAGAGTGCTCTTATTATTGAAAACACGCAACCTGCAGACAGTGCAACTTACGTTTGTGCTGTTAGCAATGGCATTGGGAACGAGAGACAAGAAACTGTGCTCACAGTGGCAGGTCAGTCGTACTTTCTATTTATTTACATTGCCGTTAAGGCTTTTGTTAATGGAATTTGTTAAGAGAATGGCTAAAAGTGCATGTGGTTCTTGTTTGCAAAGATTGTCCCTTGCAGTAATTTCGCATTGCAGTGCCATTGTCAAATTTTATATGCCATAAACTTGTGCAAAGGTCCTTATAGGTGGCTCGAGTGCGTCGCGTTTCAATTAGAACTCATACACGCTTTGCTAAGTTACTTTTTGCGGGAATGGCTGGACAAAAAATAAAATTGTTGGAGTAATGAAGCGGAATACTAATTTTTCAGTGAGAAAAACTTTGTGTTGAAATGATGGTTTTTGAAATGATGCGGTCCATATTTTATGTTTGAATTGCTTAAATGAGTTTGAATTGAAATGAAAGATGCGTTTTATGATAAGGGAGTGAGAAAACGGAAATTTTATTAAAGTGCTGCGTAAAATTATTAAATGTTTAGATGGGGGCTTGGGAGAAAAGAAAAACCCATTACGTTCATAACATGCTATTATTTCATTTTGATGATGCACAAAAAGAAGTACAAAAGGAAATTTATTAGTGTTTGAATGCTCAACTTGAATTCCATATTCAATTTGCATACGTATCTACTTTGGACAAATGAACATATTTATTCTATTCTGTGCGAATGTTTTTATAAGAAATTGAATTACAAGTTAAATGGCAAATGTTTTCTCAAATGCACGAGAATATTGATATGATAAACAATAAACACTGCAAAATGGAAAAGAAAATGTACTTTTGAGATGTTCTCTGCACCTTTAGTGAGGAAAAGCAGCAAAGCAGCTTTATGTAACTTTTTAATGCATTTTTAGGGTTTTATTTTTTATTTATATAAATAATAAAATTCAATGAATAAAAAATAATTTAAAAATGCATTAAAATATTTAAAAAATAAAATTCAATTTTATTTTTTTTAAAGCCTCGCTTGCTGTAAACGTCGAACCGAAACTTCTAATCGGAGAAATTGGCAAACCCGCCGTTTTTCGGTGCTCGATATCTGGAGCTCCAGTAGTTTCAGTGACATGGATGAAAAATGGCCGGCCTCTTGTTGGGAGTAGGGAAAAATCCACAACGAATGAAGATGTCCTTAGTTTGGAATCACTGCAACTGGAAGACCGTGGAATGTACCAATGCATTGTCAAGAATAGCATCGAATCCGCTCAAGCCACCGCCGAATTACTTTTTGGAGGTAAGATTTATGTCGTGTTGTGAACTTTAATGTAATAAGTCCATCGAACCCGCTAGAATTACAATTTACGACATGCAATTAATTACGGGAATACTAACTAAAATATTTTTAATTAATAATTCATATCTCCAGCTCCACACCATTAGAAATTAAAGTTGCACGTTTACACAAGTAATGGTGTTTTCTTTATTTTGATGTATTTGTAGACATTTTACCGGAGTTTACTTTCACATTCGGTGAAAGGACATTGCAACCAGGTCCGGGAGTGTCTTTACAGTGCATTTCAATGGGCATTCCAACGCCCCAAATTACGTGGTCTTTGGATGACCACGTATTGTCGGAAAGCGAGCGCATAGCGATATTCGAAATCTTCGATATTAACGGGAAAATCGAAAGCGTTTTAAATATTAGCGACGTGCAGAACTCAGATGGTGGTCTGTACAAGTGTACGGCGAAGAATAAAGTCGGGATGGCCGAACACGCAGCTCGACTGAATGTTTACGGTAAGATTAAATCTGTCGCGTCAATAAATCACTCATTTTACATTTCGATCGATTGAAGGACCTCCATTTGTCCGGGAAATGGCTAAAATTTCAGTCGTTGATGGCACAAACATCAAAATCCCCTGCCCTGTTGTTGGACACCCAATTACGAGTATAACGTGGGAAAAAGGTGAGCTATTTGCATTTCTAAAATTAAAAAAATTGTTAAATTGGGAATCTAAATTCAATTTCAGGAGGTCGGTCTTTGCCTGTAAATCTTCGACAATTAGTTTTCCCAAACGGTACGTTGGTGATCGAAGAAGTGCAACGAGAAGCGGATAGCGGAACGTACACATGTGTAGCTAGAAATAATCAAGGACAAAGTGCTAAAAGTGACGTGGACGTGGCCGTTTTAGGTATGTGAGCGTCAAAGGTGATGTAGAACGACGTGGTGAGGTTAATTGTTTCTTTTCACTTGCAGTTCCTCCAAAAATTACCCCGTTCTCTTTTCAAGACGAGCTATTAAGAGAAGGCGCGAGGGCGCGTCTTCAATGTGTAGTTAGTGAAGGTGACTTGCCATTAGCTATTAAATGGCTTAAAGACGGCCAGCCCATAGATTTCGATTTGGGTGTAACCATCCGGGATTTGGACGAGTTCTCCAGTATCCTGACGATCGCGGTGGTCACGTCACGTCACAACGGAAATTACACGTGTGTGTCAACCAACGATGCGGCTTCTGTTCAGCACACAGCAGAACTGTCCGTAAACGGTAATAAAATACAAAATTTTCTATTTTGCATTCGGTTTGTCGAGCTCGAGAGGTGTTTGTTCGGTAATTACACCAAATGTGGTTTTCTTTATCTCACGAGACTGTTAGCTTTAGGGAGATTTTAAAACATTTCTTTTTATCTTCAACTTATGAAAAAATAAGATGGCAACAAAAGTTCTTTTCTCCTTCTTTTGTAGCATTGACTTGCAGGATCATCAAATCGAAATGCCACTTTTTTTAGCGAGTCTAGTTCTTTGGCATTGCGCCAGTACGGCACAAATGGTGTTTTCGAATCAATACTAGTGGAAATGTTCTCTCCGCATTAAACTCGACCTGAACCTTGCAATTTAACTCCAGTGAATAATTGCTTTAATCGGAAAACACTTAAAATAGCTACGCTGATAACAGATCATTGAACGTGCCAATTTTTTTTTCCTCCCTCTCTCTCTCTCTCTCTCTCTCTCTCTTCTATTCCTTCCTTCATTCTTCTGTTCGACTTTATTAGAAGAAACTAGGTCACGCTACGATCGTCTCGCAAACTGTCGAGGAAGAAACTGACAATAAATAAACTTGTGTATTTCGTAAACTTTTGTTTACATCATTTTTACGAAAACTAATCTTTGGAAATTCTTTGTGATTTGCAGTCCCTCCTAAGATTGTCCCATTCAGCTTTCAAGATGAGCATTTATTTGAAGGGATGTTAGTTCGTGTGTCGTGTGTTGTCAGTCGAGGGGATTTACCCTTGACCATTCGTTGGGAGAAAGATGGACACACCATTGCCCCTGACTCAGGGATTACCATACACAACTTTGATGAGTATTCAAGTGTTTTATCCATCGATCCATTGACCCCCGGTCATCAAGGCAACTATACTTGCTACGCAAGTAATACTGCAGCAACTGCTACTCATTCGGCACAGCTTGTAGTTAAAGGTAAAACAATTGAATCGATTAAATTTCCTCGTTATCAATTTTTACTCCAACAACCGACTTTATTGCGAAAACTAGTTCCACCTAAATGGATTGTCGAACCAGCAGATACAGCTGTTTTGGCTGGTAGTAATGTAATGCTTCAGTGTGCAGCTGAAGGAGTTCCTGAACCCACAGTGACCTGGCTTAAAGCCGAAGGTCTGGATTTTGTTGCAATTTTCCTGCTTCGTGTTTTAGTAATTGTAAAACTTTGTTGGATGTAGGCACTTCGCCAGGAGATCTACACGAACCAATTTTAGATAACACAGAATATCGGTTATTACATAACCGTTCGTTGTACATTGAAAAGGCTTCGAACCATCATAGAGGGCATTACGTGTGCCAAGCGGCAAACGGAATTGGTCGTGATTTAAGCACGGTCGTGTACCTCACTGTAAATTGTAAGAGTTACAATTGCAATGTATTAGTAGAGGTGTAATTTGATTTGTTTTATCTAGTTCCACCAACTGTAGAAAGAATGCAAAGAAATTTAACTGTTCAGAAGGGTGAAAATATTCATTTGAAATGCGTTGCACGTGGCGATCAACCCTTGAATTTCACGTGGCATGTTGGGAAGCATGTTGTTGATCCAGTTACAGATGGACGGTGAAGATTATTTATTTATTTATTTCTTTGTTTAGATTTTTTTAAATTTTAATTACATTTTTTTTATTAAAGGTATAAAGTCAATCTTGTAACTATGCCGAATGAAACTTCGTCGCAACTCATAGTTGTTGAAGCTGATCAAAGGGATTCTACAAACTTTTCTTGCATATCCCACAATCCATATGGATCGGATCATAAAAGAATTGGAGTGATCGTCATAGGTAGACATGAATCTGTTAGAAACTTAAAATTTAAAATATGGTACTAATATTTTAGGCATTTTGCAGATGTTCCAACGAAAATTGCAACCTTGAACGTCAACGACATTGGAAATAGATCTGTAAGAGTCAAGTGGAATGTGCCGTTTGATGGTCATTCTGCCATTAAACATTACGTCATTCAATACAAAAAACAATCAGGTATAAAAACATTTTTAGTGTAAATTAAATTATTTTTTCTATTAATTTGAAAATAAACGAATTACAGCGGAATGGGAAATAGACGAAATTAATTTAGAAATGCCACTTAATGTTACAAACATTACGATTCGACGTCTTCTTCCTGCTGTAAGCTACAGTTTCAGAGCGATAGCTGTCAATAACGTTGGCAGAAGTGAAGCTAGTGATTCAATTCACATAACCATGGCTGAAGAAGGTAAAACCAGAAATTATTTATCTCTTTTTAATATCATATAACTAATAAAAATGTTTTAGTTCCATCTGGACCACCATTAGATGTAGAAGTGGAAGCTTTGGATACGCAGAGCATAAAAGTCACCTGGAAGGTAGAATTCAGTTGATTCATTATTGATTTTCATGTAAAATTTTAATTGCTATTTGCTTGTGCAGCCACCTTTGAAAGAACACTGGAATGGCAAATTACGCGGATATAAAATAGGCTATAAAGAAGTTGGGGTTAAAAGTCCGTACACTTTTAAAACATTAGAAATAGTCGACGAACCAGTGCGCAATCACTCGCATAAAATAGCCGGACTGAAGAATTTCACTAAATACAGCGTTATAGTTCAGGCTTATAATGGTGTTGGGAGAGGACCAGCTTCGAGGGAAGTGCTTACGATGACATCGGAAGATGGTAAGTTGTGAGCAGACTTTAATTTAATGCGATATGAAATTTGAGTTTAACATTCAATTTCAGTTCCCCGAGAATCTCCTCAAGATTTACAATGTACAACATTAACGCCAGATTCAATATTAATTTCGTGGCAACCACCACCGCCGAAATCAGTATCTGGAATTTTGCGAGGATACAAAGTTTATTACAAAATTGCGTATGATGGATTTGAAGGTAATCTAATTACGATTTTATTTAAGTGCGGAGAGCAAATTGTATTATTTCTACAGAGGAACCACCAACCAGCTTGGAGCTCACTGCTCACGAAAACGTCACATTGGATAAGTTATTGAAATTCAGCAATTACAGCTTTGTCGTGTTAGCTTACACGAAAGCTGGTGAAGGCCCGCGGACTCAACCTGTGCATTGCTTTACTTTAGAAGATGGTAAAATTGGAATTGGAATTGGAAATGAAGTTGCCTAATCATTTTTTTTATTGTCAATTTTAGTGCCAGATGCCCCAGCTGAAATCAGAGCTCTTCGTGCATCCCGGTCATCAATAATGGTAAATTGGCGGCCACCATTGCACTCGAATGGCAATCTTACACACTATACCGTGTATGCTAAAAAGTTGGACGAAAAACCAGAGGTAAAGCAAAATGTTTAATTTAATACAATATTATATTTACCGCTTGAACCCTTTTTTCACTGCAGTACATTGAGGTTTTTCCATTCGAAATTGCTCCCGAGGAAAATTACTTTGAAGTTACTGATTTATTTTGGAATTGGAAATACGAATTTTGGGTGACAGCATCTACAGCAGTTGGAGAAGGTCCAGCCTCTGCAATTGCAACTGGGGTACCTGATGGACCGGCTGGTAACTACATTTTAAAATGAACATCAGCCATTACCTATAGAATTTTTTTTTTTTTACTCGTTTATAGTTCCAGCTGTAATGGCAGCATTTAGTGAAAATATTATAACAGCTTGGCAAAAAAATATTACACTTTCGTGTCTCTCAGTTGGCAGCCCTGTTCCAGATAAAACTTGGATTAAAAAGTAAGGTTTTTTATTTGTTTGGTTTTCCAATAAACATTAAACATTAATTTGATTTAGTTCACAAACTGTCCGAGAAACTGACAGGGTTCACGTGGAAGGAGCTAAAGGTTTCTTGTTGATACACAATGCTCAGGCTTCCGACACTGGAAATTACACATGCCTTATTAAAAATCGATTCGGCGAAGATCGAGTGCAGCATTTTCTAAGGGTTTTAGGTATTGATTAAAACTTCACACAATAGTGTTTTTACAGTATGCAATTACTGAAACTTTATTTTTACAGTGCCTCCTGCAACTCCTGAATTGTCTATTCTCAATTCGTCTTACAACACTGTTGAGATAGACTGGACTCAAAATGGAGACGGGGGACAACCTCTACAAGGTCTGACAGCTCTAAATTAGAAACTTCTAATTTATTGAGTAGTAACCGGAAATTACAATTTTTTTCAAGGTTTTATTGTGAGCTATCAAGCAGCCGACAAAGGATGGAAGGAAATTAAACTCCCAAAGACAACGACTGATTACAGTTTTGACGATTTACAATGCGGTACTAAATACAGAATTTTTGTGTCAGCTTATAATCGAATTGGGCGAAGTTTTGCATCGAAGGAAGCTGCCATCACTACCAACGGAACAGGTTTGGAGTCGTTAGAGCATTGTTTTAAATTGAAATAATTTTGCTATTTGTATGCATTGCAGCTCCAGAGATACCGACTGTCGAACAGTTGATACAACCTGGTATTAAAGATGCGACAATTATACTAAGCGCGTGGAAAAATGATAATTGCCCTATTCAAAATATAAGCCTGGAATTTAAAATGAAATACAACACCGAGTGGATTAAAGTCACCGACATTGTAGATCCTGATGAGGATTACATCATTAAAGGGCTTTCACCCTCCATGAATTACGTGGTGCGGATGAAAGCGATCAATAACGCGGGATCTGCTCACGAAGAATACGAATTTCTCACACTGACGAGAGTTGGCGGTAATTTTCAAATCAATACCTTTATAATTAGAACTTATAATAAAAAAAATTATTTCTCTAGGAACTGTTATGACTGACGTGGTTTTAGAAGAACCCCAAGACATATTTGGTTACATCGACATGCAGCTAGTAATACCAGTAGCTATTGCAATGGGTGGATTGTGTCTCATCATTTGCTGCATGTGTCTTTGTATATGTAGGTCGAAAGGCTCTAAACGTAAAGGTAATAGATTGGAGGAATGTGAAAATAAATTTTTAGTCTAAATGATTTTATTGTTTTGTTAGATCGAAAGAGCAAGGAAAGGAGCAAACAAGGCAAACAACACGTGAAAGCACTCAAACAAGCTACGAGCAACTTGTACGTGGCTCAACAGCAACAACAACGTAGTTCGCAGCCTCCTGCATTGCCTACAGTCGGTCCTCCAACAACAACTTCTGCAGGCTCTGCAGCTGCTGCTAACGCAGGTGCTAATAATATTTAGTTTTCATTGTAGATTTGCATTTTTACAATTATTTTTTTCATTTTAGTAGAAGATCTCACGCCATATGCCACTTTCCAGTTGGTCGAGCAGCCTCAACAAGGCGTATTTAACTCATTCCCACCTATGCCAACAGATGCTCAACACGCTGTGGTAATTGTATTGTGTAATTAGTAAATAACAAAAATTATAAAATGTTTTATTCTCTTTGTTACATAGACGGCAGATATTCAAAATTTACCTGGACAATATCCAAGGGTGGAATTAGCAGGTATTAAAAAATTTTAAATGTAATAAAAATTAAAAAACATGAATCATTTACGAAATGTCGTTTCGTTGTAATTAGGTTTTCGTAGCCCAGCAAAAGACGATCTGCGAATGAGGGCAATGCCAACAGCACCGCCTTTATCCGACACTTCATCTGTGGTTTACGACAACCAGAGTAAGTACGTGTCTCTTTTATATTAGGAGTAGATTTCGGATTGTGTTTTTCAAAAGAACTGTCTCAGTTAATTTTGATTCATTTATAAACAGTCCCCCAACCAATCCGTCGTTCCCCGGTGCCGCAACCTCGGGGGTTTCCACCGGGCAGAATTAAGGGTCAAGTCGTAGCGTCGCAACCCACCAAGAATACTCATGATGGGGAAGGGTAAGTAAATTAAACTGAATTTTCTGTGACGCTTTCTGAAAACACACCTCACCTTTTCGTCTTGAACTTTTACTCGACTCACAGGCAAGCAGTTCCTACAACAGAAACCACTTTTGTATTTCCAAATGCACCTGATGCACCAGTGGATTCACAAGAACATTCTTCTGGTGATGCTCAAAAAAGTACGCATCTGCAATTTGAGCTACGTTTAAATGCATGAAAATTTTGTGCGAGGGTGCTTTGCTGCATGTGTAATTGCACTGAGGTGAAGTGCAAGTTTTGAATGTCTCATTGTTTATTTGCAGATGCAACATCTTCTTAAATATTTCACCAACAACAACTCGTGTGTGAACGCAAGTTCTTCCCCTGCTTCTCAGGATTAAAGCAAAGAAAAAAAAAGTGATGTGAAGATAAAAACTCAGAGTTGTTTCTCTTCATGACCTCATTAGTTGTTAAAAGTGTGTTTCAACGTACGGTAATTTATTTGTGTGTTTGTTTTTGATACTCGAAACTTTGGATTTAATTTTTTTTGGGTACGGTAAAATTTTTTTCACAATGATATTTTTTAACTGCCGGTAGAATTTTAACACAAATTCAAACGTTTTATACAATTTTTTTTTTTTTAAATGTAAAGTAAGCACTTTTTCTAGTAGCAATTTTCAATTTCGAAATTGACTGCCAGCATTTTTCTAACTAAATCTTACGAAAAATGCATTTAATCATCAACCAGTTTTAAAATTACTGCCAAAATTTAAGAAAACATTATTGTGCAATAATTTGTAACGGCTGATACACAAATTAGTGGCAGCTTACAAATAGGACTGATAATCAAGATATTGCTATACAAATATGTTTACAGATTACTTGAATGTTTAGACTCGTCTTTAATTTTATGTCTATAATGATCGGCTTTTTAAGCAAGTACCTACTTTAAAAGAAGTACTTTTCAGCATTATAAAAGACAGCAGCACTGCGCGTAGCAGTGACTGAATTACACTTTTACCCGTATAGTACAAAAACTAGTCCCATAGAATTTGGTAGCCAATGTTCGATCTGTTTTGATCTATAAAAGTAAGATGTTCACAGTTTTTCCTGAAGTGTATATTAGGTGCTAGATGTCTATCTAGTTGGAAGCATATCAACGGACAATAGAAATGATAACCAGGAAAAACAACTGTGGGAAAATAAGTTGTGAGAGTAATTTTGTTTTGAGACTACAGTGCGATTAGTTTGAATATTAGTGTCAGCTTTTTATACTGAAACTTTCACTTTTAATGTATTGTGTTGTAAACTAATTGGTTTATTAATTACCTGTTCCCTACACAGAGAAGGTAGGAATTTTCGAATGTTGACAACTTTTATTCACTATAGATCTTACAGTAAATTTTATGTACAGATGGTACGAAAAATACCTATTGATCGAAAATATACATTCGTTTCTTTACACGTGGATGTGTTTGTGTGAAAGTTTCTTGTTTATGAAAATAAATTGGGAGTATTTTTTAAGCTGCAGCTATTACACAAATATATTATAAGTTAATAGCCATATTTTCCTGGAGACTGAAGGTAAGTCTTATTTTTGATTGCTTTAGCATTTAGGGTTTTTGGTTGATTTATTTGTGTTTTTAGGTTTATTTTTTAGATTTTTGGGTTTTTGAGCGCTTTTGATATCTTTTTATGCAAATTTACTAAGTGAAAAAAGTAAGTTTTAAATAAACATCGACCAATAGACATGGCATCTATATTTATTCTATTTCCTCTTCATCAAATTATCATCAAAATTTCATCAAATTTTCATCAAATTTATATCAAAATGCACCAAGAACTAACTTTTCTACTATAAAACAGAAGAAATTTGAGAAATTTTAAAAATTGGCTCCCAGATATTCAAATGGTAAGGCTATACACTATACACTTAAAATTTGATCACTTTTTCATGTTTTGCTCATTTTTTCTAATCTTTCAGAGCTGGACCTATGCATGCGATATCTTTGAAACTCCTTGCACCAAGAACTAGCTTTTCTGCTATAA
>JAQFZP010000279.1:0-42772 GCA_034695745.1 Geophilus truncorum | reverse complement strand
AGAATCAAAGGTCACTATCCCACACTATCCAACCCAGACAGAAGATTCAAGCATTTTAGCAAAATGGCTGAGCTTAATAACTTCTCATATCTCTTCCTGACTAATCATTTAAGTGATGTGTCAATTTTCCTTGGGCCAAACAAGGAACAAGGTTGGCATTTTCCAGCTCATAAGCTCGTGTTGCAAAAATCCAGTCCCGTGTTTTCAGCGATGTTTAACGGGAATTATGCCGAAGCTAATGAAGAAGTGGTAATTAAAGATATCCTGCCACATGTCTTCTATAACATCTTATTGTAAGTATTTTTTGTAAGTGAGTTTTATGTGCCAAAAATAGTAGTTTATTATCTGTAGATTTTAGAATTAATGAAGCAATAAATTCCCATGCTATATAAGTTTGGGAAAACGTGGATTATAAGTGAAATTTAAAGTATTAATTTTTTTTTTCTTTTAATTTTTTGTTACGTGTTTATCTTCCAGTTAGGAGAAAGGGGATTTCTTCTCTTTGCTTAGAGTTATAAGCGCCAACTGGTGCTAGAATTTTGAAAGAGTTTAGCATAGGATTTTGTAAATATTGATGAGTACGTATTGGATAACTATTTACAGTTATAAAACAATGAATGAATTAGATTAAGCTTTGATGAAAATGTTCAATAATAACAAAAATTGTGTACAGATTAAATTAAGGCTTCGCTCATCTTTCTTTGAGTACCAAATTTACCAAATTGGAAATTCCATTTATTATGATTTATAATTTATTTTTCATAAATTTTTTTGAAAATGCAAATTAAAATATTTTTTGATAAAATATTTTTCTTTTATAGATTTTCTTACAAAGGAGAGCTACAAGTGCAGAGTTTGTCAGAAACGTTTTCCACTCTTCAAGCAGCAGACAAATACCAAATGACCAAATTGATGTCAGCTTGTATCAGTAAAATCGAAGAATTTCCAATGAACTGGGACAACTTCTGGGACTCGCTCACCTTCTGTTTTGACAATTCGTACGACCAAATCGCGCTGCTGGAACTCAAATTGAGCACTCTAGTCTTCATGGACCAGAACACAACATCCATTTTGGCAGACCATAAATTTCTGTTTCTGAGCCAAGAAACAATTACAGCAATGGTTTCGAGAAACACGCTCCAAGTGTCGGAATTCGAGCTTTGTAAGGCTCTGTTGAGTTGGGCCGAAATGCAGTGCTGTCGAAAACGTCTCGAATCGAAACCGGAAAACAAGAGAAGAGTTTTGGGAAATGCCCTCTATGAATTAAGATTGGGAAACATTGATAAGATTGACCTTTTCAGTTCTTCCATTTACGACATTCTGACTGAAGACGAAAAGAAAAGAGTCATGGAAGATATTAGCGAATCTCCATTGCCATCTCCGTGGATTTTGAATAAATCGTTTCGCAGTGAAAAGAATCGTAAATTAATCCAAGAAGTCAGATCCCTACCCTCGTCACAGTCTATAATTCCAACTTGTCATTATGTTGTGTTTGGAAAAGATGCGTTTGTGCACGAAATGAGATTTAAAAGTCATAATTATGTTAAAGAAGTTAAGATATCTGCTTTAAGCGAACGTGGAGTTGTTACGTGGGTTAAAACATTCGATTCGCCACCTGAATCTTGTTTTTTTGTAATGCAGTCATTTTATGTAAAGGCTTTTGTTTGTTATGAGTTAAAATTTGAACGAACCAGTACCTATACTTCTTCTTCTTCCTGTGCCTGCCGTCAGGCTCGGCAAAGTGGAAATTATTCATATGGAGGAGCACCATCACTGCCAGTTGAGACGTTGTGCAGTTCATTGGGTTATGAACATGGTAATGCTAATGCCATTATGTTTAGTATGGAAAAATCACATGTTGTTAATTATAAAAATTTTCTGTCATGTGAAAATTGGAAGAATCAGTTTGCGGCCAATAAGTTTGATTTTGATGATTTTGGTACGTGTATTCGTGATGTTGTGGTTACTTTTTGAAAATGGTCAATGTAATTTGAATAAATAAATAACTTTGGCGTTTTGTTATGAGGAAAACCAAAACAATGTATTGAATGCTTTCGCAACTAAAATTACAGTATTTGAAAAACAACTTTCAAACACTCAGCATGAGTTCCAAATGTGAACTATTTTATTTATAAAATCAACAAGTATTTAAAAAAAACAACAAGAGACGTACAATGAAGAAAATGAGACACAAACTGAACTGCAAAAAAAATTCTAACTATTAGGGCTGTGCGATATTGCAATGTAGAAAATTCGAGCAAAAATGTGTCAATCATAAGAACTTTAAACGTTATTTATTGCTCGGCAAAATAAAATAAAAGTATTTTCAATCTCCTTTTCCGATTTTCACACCACATTTTCAATGATTTAGAAATCTCATTCAAATTTTCGTTAATAGATGGCGCTGTTGTTAATTTTACGTCATCTAGTGACAAACATTTGAACTTACATAACAAACTGCTTCAGACGACACGCTTAAGTGCTCTGCTCGGTAAATTGAGAATATTTCATTACTTAAACCTTTTCTAATCATCTGATTAACATTACAGGATAAATAACAACTATGGAACACGAAAATGATCCAGAATTAATCGACGGATCCGTCAACACGCCATCATCTTCATCATGTCTCTTCCCCGAGTCCGTTAATTTTTAAATTTCAAATTTGAATTCGTCTTTATTTTATTTTTTTTTATTCATAGCGATGAATTCTCATCCGAATTCTCGTTAGAAACCGTGATGGTAAAAATTGAAAAATATCGTAAATAAAATTTTGAAATTTAACTTTAAAATCATTAATTTTTAGGATCCAGAGACGTTAAAGAATATTTTAAACGATGACAGTGACTCAGATGCGACTTGTATGCCCGAGAGTCAGTCACAAAGATTTGACAACGATGAAATCGAACTGGTTGTGACTAATCGAGACGAACAGACGACGAATTTGAGTGTCGTATCGGGGGATTTGGTTGCGATTAATTCGAACGAAGAGGAAAATGGCGCCGTTGCTTCGGTTACGCCGGAAAATATGTCTCAAGATGAAATTGGAGAAAATTCTTCGTTTGTTGATGAGAATATCATCCCCGTGATTCAACAGGATGAATATTTCAGGGAAATTGAAAAACAGTTGCCATTTCTACAGGAGAAATTGAAGTCAGCGCCATCTAGTGATGAAATAAGTAAAGTTTTTAAATGAATTGTATGAAATTTTTATTTAATTTTTTATTAATTTTTTATTTTGTATTAAGGTGAAATGAAGAACTGTATTGAGGATCTTTCTGCGAAGTTGTTTGTTATGAGGGTCAGTCACGATGTGGAGAAAACGCAATTGAGTCAGTCGCAAGGTGTTGGATCTCGATTGTCGAAGCGAAATACGAAGTTGAAGAAACTTATTAAGGTTACGAATAAAGTGGACAGCCAGATATATGAAAAATGGAAAAGAATGGAAAAAAAGAAAAAAAAGGAAATGGTGAAGATAACTGAGGAAAAGGAAAAACCTTCTCGAGAAAACGTGGAAGATGATGATATTATTATGCAAGAAAGTGTTGAAGTTGCTGTGGAAACCACTCGTCAAGAAAACATTGAAATTCCACGTTTTCGTGACGAATTTAACTGTTTTCTCTCTCAAATTCCTCAAGAAAACTTTGACAATGTTGAAATTCCTCAAGAAAACTTTGAAGACGTTGAAATTCCTATGGAAACCACTCAAGTTCCTCAAGAAAACGCTCAAATTCCTCAAGTAAACTTTGAAGATGTTATGGAAACCACTCAAATTCTTCAAGAAAACACTCAAATTCCTCAAGAAAACTTTGAAGATGTTGAAATTTCTCTCCAAAGCACTCAAGAAAACATCGAAATTTTTAAAACACCACAACGTTCAAGTCAATTTACTAGAAAATCGCAAGAATTGTCACCATGTATCACCTTACGAGAAGATGGGACGATGATTGACGAGAGCGGCGAGACATTTCCATCCATAAGTCACTGGTTGTCTCAGCAAAAAGCGAATTCTCAAGCGATTTCAAGTGTTACTAAGTCACAACAGCCAAAAGAATCTTCTCAACTGCCGCCGAAAAAACAAAAACATCTTTTTGATTTGCTGGGTTTTGACCCCAGATTGCCAGTTTCGACTCAAATGAAGAAATGCAAAGTTTTACTCATTGCTAAAGACGAGATTTTGCCGTCGAGTCATTTGCCAAAAGATTTTTGGCGTAGAGATTTTTCAAAAGTTGTTTTTGATAGTGATTTTATTAAATCAATTGATCAGTGGTGAGTGGCCATTTTTTTTTTTTTGTATTTTGTTTTATTTAAAAAAAAAAATTTGAGTTTATTTTAATTGATTTTGTATTTAAAATGAAATAAAATTTGATTTTAAAATGCATCTTGCCAGAACTGTGTCGTAAATTGTTGTAAAATTAACTAAATGAACAATTTTGATATTTTTTCTCATTTTTGTTTTACTTGAGCAACTGCTGAGTCGAGAAAATTCATTATCGAAAAAAAGTTTCGTAGACGATTCGTGTTTCAGTCTGTTGTGTCAGAACAAATATTGGCGAAACGAAAATGAAGAAATTTATTCCATTTATATGTTTAAGATGAGTTAATAAATTATCAAAGTAGTTTTAATTTTATAAAAACATAATTTTTATTCAATTAAAATAAATGTTTATAACATGACAATAAAAGGTTTACAGTTTACAATTTAAAACTAGGGTTTAATGTCGCGGTTCTTTCGTAACGTCAAACCACGTCCAACTGAATTACGTACAAGAATTACCCACAGTAAATTCCATTGTCTGTGCCATTTTTAACACAAAATTATGGTTTTTACTTTACCACCCCTAACGTTACAAGACAATTGCGCACTTGCAATCGCCATTGTATTTTGGAAGAGACGGAGAAACCCCATTGTAATCGAGAGCAACTTGATCGACCTGAAACAGTACTGCTACAACCGGAACTTGGACTTTGATTGGGAGAGAAATTCCAAATTAATTTTCACTAAAAACGTCGAAATCGCCCTTTTCGATCCCCTACCACATTTACCTAATTGCATAAAACATTTAATCATAAATTTCGTCACTTTAACAGCTTGCGAAATCTTTAGGTGGGCGTTTAAAGCCAATTTCGATTTACGTTTTTTAAGATACGTTCACTGGACTCCACATGGAAAAATCAACGAAATCCTAACTGAAATCGCAATCATCAGAGCTGGTAACTTTCAATATTGTCGAGAAATGTCGAAAGATTTAAATCGGTTGGAATTAATCAAAAATTCGAAACCAAATGAGTTAAATTCTAGAACTTTAGACGTTATTTGTTACTCCGAAAACGTGAGTTTATTTCAATACTTGTGGCAAAAAATTCCGGATAAATGTCGACTTCCGGCTGCAGTTTATTGCTTAAAGTTGCTTAGTTGTCCCCAAATGCGACGGTTTCTCTTGATGCAGTTAAATTCGGAACAACTCTCTAATTATTTATCTACTGATGATTTGAAATGTTTTTTTACGAATTACATCGATGCGATGTATTATCTCCCGTCTTTATTTCGGGTTGTTCGACAAAGTGATCCCGAAATGTTTTACGAAGTGTTTTCTTGTACTGTTTTTTTCGTGAGGATATACGAAGATGTGGATTATGAAAGTTTCGTGAGTGATTTATGGAATAACGCAACTACTGAGTCGAAAAAATTTGTCATTCGGGAAGATTTAGATACGGGTTTGTTGACTTTCAAATTGCCCTGTTTCTTACATTTGTGTCGGAACAAAGATTGGAAACTCATACGGTTGATTTTAGACGATTTCCAAGAAGAAACTCAGAAAAAGGTTCTTCAACAATGTTTTTTGCATCTTGATTGGTTGAAAACTGAAGATAGTTTGCCTCAGTTTGAGAAGTGTGTTGTAAAGAAATTGATCGGTGAAGATGTTTTAAAAGAATTTCGAGATATGTTTAAATTGGATTATGGTAACAAATAATCAAGATCATTTTATTTTAAAAACTTTGATATCTTATTTTTGAATAATAATACAAAAAACAAAAAAACGAGCACATTGCACACAATTATCAACTTTTATTCTGTTTTTACGAATCTAGGAAAAAGACATTAATTCCTGAAAAAAATTAATTTCCAATTTATTTAATAAAAAGTTAATGTAAAAATCGTACTTTTTCGACTGCTACATTTGATTTACCGCACCTCTTAAGTCTTGCAGAAAAAACACCCACAACCTACACTAATTTTTTTTTTATCTTTTGGCTTGGCACAAATCAGATAGAACGTCTGAAAAAGTCTCGTTCTATTTCATAAATGCATTGCCGTACCATAGTAAAACCTACAGGTGTTATCATTTGTTTCACAATTATGGTTTTCTCCCTTACGTTACATTATTAGTCCAAGGTTACATCAAGACACTTTCGCTTTCAAAATTGCCATTTTATTTTGGAAAAGACCAAGAAATCCGAATTTAATCCAGAAAAACTTGTCTAATTTATAAAGAGAGCCAGGTGAAAGACCGAATGTCCATTTCTGACAATAATTCTTTTCCGCGATATGGCGAGCAGGAAGTTTTCAAATCTTTACCAAAATTGCCGAACTGCATAAAACGTTTGATTAAAATATTCGTCGTATTAACTGCACACTAACATCAAATTTTACGCGTTGACCAGTCAAACGAAATCTTTTACGGTTCTTTTAATTTAATGGACTCCGCAAGGACCGCCCCAAATGTCTTATCTTAGCCAATCACAAGCAACAAAAAAATGTTTGGAGAAAATAACGTACTAAAAACATCTAAAAATAATGTATTTAAAGAGTTACACAGAGATAGAATATTGTTAACATTGTTTCTTAAAATTTGGAAAACATGGAAATAATCAATCATAAATGGAACAGCAAATGGAACAACAAATGGAACATTTTCGTAAACGTTTTTCGAAAATTCGTATTATGCCAGGGCGGAATAGAACAGCAAGAAGAAGATGACTACGTAAATTTGTTGGACGAGAGCCGTGAATCGCAACAAGACCAAATTTTCGTAAGAGCGACACCAAACGATTCCGAATCATCTAAACCTTTCGAACCGAAAACACCAGACAACATAGACATATCGGTAATCGAATCAGAAGACAAACCGCACTCAAATTTGATCGTTGAATGTCAATCCGACAGTTTGGAAGAATCAGTCGAGTGCGACGGCGAAGAAATCCAGAGTCATCAGAGTGAATACGAAAAAGACGACTTTTACCCCGTACAAGTAGGTGATATGTTCAACTACCGTTACCGGGCTTTCAGTAACCTCGGTTTCGGCACCTTCTCTACCGTCTGGCAATGCTGGGACCTCAAAACCGACAAATTCGTAGCCGTCAAGATCTCAAAAAATTCCACGTTTGCCACGTTTGCAGCTCTCGAAGAAATAGAATTTTTGCAATGCGTCCGACACCTCGATTCGACCGATCCTCGCAGAAAACGGATCGTCGAATTACTCGATTATTTCCCCATCACTGGAGAAAACGGCGTCCACGTTTGTCTCGTAACCGAACTCATGGGGAACACTTTGTTGGAGTTGATAAACAGATCGTACGACGGAGTGCCATTGGCCAACGTCAAGTCAATCGTCAAACAGCTGCTCGAAGGAATCGATTTTCTGCACACAAAGTGTAAAATTCTGCATTCTGATATCAAACCCGAGAACATTCTTTGCGAGTGGGAAAGCAGTGTCCTGGACAAACCGGACCCTGCAAACTTCGTGCGAGAAGTCGGAGTTAAGATCGCTGATCTGGGAAATTCGATTTGGGAAAGAAATATTTGTAATGACACCATCCAAACGAGGGAATACAAAGCTCCAGAGGTGGTAATGGCAGTCGAATATGGGTTTTCGGCTGATATCTGGAGTGTCGCGTGCGTTGCATTCGAACTGGCTACTGGTCAGTATTTGTTCGACCCTGCTCCTAATGATGATAACGAAGATAATGATGACGAATTTTGTAAAAATGAACGACATGTTCAACTGTTTATTCAGTTGCTTGGTGAAATGCCTCCTGCGCTTTTGAGAAATACTGGTATTTCACCAAAAGAATTTAATGAAATGTATTCGGATTGTATTACACCGATTAGACTTAGAGATTTGTTGAAGCAGAAATGGCATGAGAAGTATATTAAAGAATTCGAAGATTTCTTGCTGACAATGTTGCAACTTGATCCAGAGAAACGTGCAACTGCAAATGAGTGTTTGAAACATAAATGGCTTACGATGGTATAATTTAATAAATATTAATTAATTAAATAAATAAATAAACTTAATAAATCGCAAAAATGGCAACAAATTTAGAATAAACACCAGCAAAATCCTCATTTTTCACCACGACCAGCGACACAAATTAACAATAAGTAATAATCATCAATTTAACTTACTGTAGTTTTGAAATGAGTAGAAAGAGAAATAGTGTCTAACTATAGTTAGACACTATTGTAAATATATAATGTATTGTACAATTCAATTCTCATTTCAATAACAAATATTAAAACCTGTAAAAATTATTATTTTAAGCATTACACACCGTCCATTACAAGCAATTGCAATCCTTTATTATTAATTACTATAAAAAAAGAACTCATATTCATTCGCCATGTCACTCGCAATCCTTTCTATTAACATTTTTCGGCCAATCACAGGCATTTAATTTTGGGTTAAACAAAAGCTCACCCACACAGGTATTTTCGAGAGCTTGATTCATGACACAGCGCCAATATTTCTTGCATATTTTATGTGGGAAATACTGTTGCCCTAAACTGCAATCTGGTTGACCGGATGGAACGGTTGGTTTCGGTGTTGGAGTTGTTGGAGGACCGGTGTGCTCGGTCGCGGTTTGTGTCTTTTGTGGAGAAGTAACTGGAGGAGTCCACTGAGGCCAAAATGTTACCTACAATTTAAATAAAACATGCGAAATTAAAAAAAATAATTTATAATTTTTATTTATTTTTTAACCCTTTGTGTCGTAGTTCTCGGTGGTGGTTTCGGCACTACGTAATCCTTGAGCAAATGGTACATTGTATTAATTAACTCGTTCTTACGTCCACCACACTGACTCTGGAAATCGTCCATGTCCACTGCCCATATCATTGCACTCCATAACCCTTTTCCTTCAACCATTTCATCTAAAATTAATAAAAAATTTAAAATAACTCAAAATACTTTATTTTTTAATTTTTATACTTTTGTTGCAATGCTGTCTGCATCTTCTTATCCAACCCACTGGTCCTCTTTGTAAGCGTACGGTACTTTACCGTAATCATCAAATATTTTGATCCATCGTTGATTCTGTATCAAATCGCATACTTCGTAATACAGTACGACAAAAACCTACTAGCGTTTGTGTGCTGCATGGATCTCTTTTCATAACGCCAGAAACACGTCCAACTGAATTACATACAAGCATTACTCACAGTAAATTCCATTGTCTGTGCCATTTTAAACAAAATCATGGTTTTCACTTTACCACCCCTAACGTTACAAGAAAATTGCGCACTTGCAATCGCCACTTCATTTTGGAAGCGACCGAGAAACCCCGTTGAAATTGAGACCAACTTGAACGACCTGAAACAGTACAACGACTACAACAGGAACTGGGACTTGAAGTGGGAGATAAATTCCAACTTAATTTTCCCTAATATAGTCGAAATCGCTCTTTTCGATTCCCTATCACCGTTAAAGAATTGCGTGAAACGTTTAATCAGAAAATTTGTTACTTTAACAGCGTATGAAATCTTTACATGGGTCGGTACAGAAAATTTCGATTTAAGTCTTTTAAGATACATTCACTGGACTCCACATGGAAAAATCAACGAAATCCAAACTGCAATCGCAATCAGAGCTGATGGGAACTTTCAATATTATCAAGAAATGTTTGAATTGCTGGAATTGATCGAAGATCCAAATGAGAAAATTTCTATGACTTTAGACGTTATTTATTGCTCTAAAAACGTATGTTTATTGCAGTACTTGTGGCAAAAAGTTGCGGAAAAAATGCGATTTCAGGCTGTAAATTATTACTTAAAGCGCTTAAAGTCGTCTAATCTCCAAAAAGTCCAAATGCGACGGTTTTTCTTAATGCAGTCAAATTCGAAACAACTCTCTAATTATTTATCTACTGATGATTTGAAATGTTTCTTTACGAATTACGTCGATGCGAAGTATTACCTGCCGTCTTTGTTTCGGATTTTTCGACAAAGCGATCCAGAAAAGTTTTACAAAGTGTTTTCTTTTACTGTTTCTGTCGTGAGGATGTACGACGATGTGGATTATGAAAGTTTCGTGAGTGATTTATGGAATAACGCAACTACTGAGTCGAAAGATTTCGTCATTGAGGAAGATTTAGATATGCACTCTTTCGAATTGCCCTGCATCTTACATTTGTGTCGAAACAAAGATTGGAGTCTCATACGGTTGATTTTAAACGATTTCCAAGCAGAAACCCAGAAAAATGTCCTTCGAGATTGTTTTTTGCATCTTGAATGGTTACAAGATAAAGATAGTTTGCCTCAGTTTGAGAAGTGTGTTGTAGAAAAAGTGATGGGTGAAAAGTTTTTAAAAGAATTTCGAGATATGTTTAAAGCAAAATATGGTAACAAATAGTCAAGATCATTTTATTTAAAAAAAACGATGTTTCAGGATCTGCCACTCTATACAAACCAGAAAAACGTTTGAAATAAGTTGAACATTTTTATCATTAGGTTTTATTCTTTTCGTGTGCTTATCGCACCGTTACCGGTATTTAATTTTAAAACTTTATTTCAACTTATAATGTACAATTCAATTTTCATTTCAATAACAAATAATTAAAACCTGTAAAAATTATCATTAAGCATTACAAACGGTCCATTACAAGCAATTGCAATCCTTTATTATTAATTACTATAAAAAAAAAACTCATTCATTCGCCATGTCACTCGCAATCATCTCTGTTGACATTTTTCGGCCAATCACAGGCATTTATTTTCGGGTTGAACAAAAGCTCACCCACACAGGTATTTTCGAGAGCTTGATTCATGACACAGCGCCAATATTTCTTACATATTTTATGTGGGAAATACTGTTGCCCTAAACTGCAGTCTGGTTGACCGGGTGGAACGGTTGGTTTCGGTGTAGGAGTTGTTGGAGGACCGGTGTACTCGGTCGTGGTTTGTGTCGTTTGTGGAGAGGTAACTGGAGGAGTCCACTGAGGCCAAAATGTCACCTAAAATTTAAATACAAAATACGAATTTAAAAAAAAAATTCATAATTTTTATTTATTTTTTAACCCTTTGTGTCGTAGTTCTCGGCGGTGGTTTCGGCACTACGTAATCCTTGAGCAAATCGTACATTGTATTAATCAACTCGTTCTTACGTCCACCACACTGACTCTGGAAATCGTCCATGTCCACTGCCCATATCATTGCACCTCCATAACCCTTTTCCTTCAACCATTTCATCTAAAATTAATAAAAATTTTAAAATAACTCAAAATACTTTATTTTTTAATTTTAATACTTTTGTTGCAATGCTGTCTGCATCTTCGTATCCAACCCACTGGTCTTCTTTGTAAGCGTACGGTACTTTACCGTAATCATCGAACTTTTTGATCCATCCTTGATTCTGTATCAAGTCGCAAACTTCATAATATGACAAAAAACCACTGGCGTTCGTGTAGGGCCCTGGATCGGGTCCGGCGCCCCACGTTTTGATTCCAGCGCCTGGTTTGTTGTTTTCTTTGCTGCCCAATCGAAAACTGCGACCGTAAAAGGCAATTCCGACGATAAGTTGGTCTGTGGAAGCGCCGTAGTTCTCCCAAAGTTTTAATCCGTCATTCTGGAATATAGATATGTTAGGTAACTGTGGATACCGTGAGGTTATACAATTTGTTTATATTTATGGAGGGGAGGGGAGATTAGACAAAGTCAAATGTTGTCAATGAGATTTATGGGATTTGTGAAGATTTTTAAAGATTTCGTTAAACATTTTCAAAGATTTGAAGAGATTTTAGAGATTTTTTGAAGGATTGTTTTTACTACAGATTTGAGATTTGCAAAGATTTGGAGAGATTTCTTTTTTGACCCGTTGACGTGATTTTCGAGCTTATCAGACCCTTGTTACCTTACCACATTGAGTTTCTCGTAAGCCCATTGGTCGTGCGGACGCTTGAAGAGTGGTGTGTGGACGTCGGCAAACCCTGCCCAAGGTCCACGAAGATCATAGGACATGACGTGAATAAAGTTGAATCGTCTAAAATAATATAAAATACAAGACATTTCAATTAAAAATTGATAATTATTTCAGAGAGATTTTTAATCTAACTTACTCTGCTAACTCTGGCACTTCGTAGCCTTCGTCCAGTCTGAATTTGGCCATTGGGACTGCAGCGGTCAAGAGATAATCTTTGTTCTCCTTCTGCATCGCATCGTGCAACTCCTGAACGAATTTCAGGTAGTTCCCTTTGTCGCCATACGAGCCGCCTTGGTCACTAGCGCCTGGATACTCAATGTCCAAGTCGAAACCGTCAAAGTTGTACTTTTTTAGGTGCTCTAAAACACTTTTAATGAAAATCTCCCGTCGACCTTTGTCGGCGTACATTTTGGAGTACGTTCTTGCAGCTTCTTCCCATCCACCAACGGCGCACAGCGTCTTGAGGTGCGGGTGTTTTTTCTTTAATCCGGTGAATTTAAGGAAATTTCCTAGAAAGTTTTTTATGGTAAAAATTAAAAAATACCGGTACATAATTTTTTATTACAGTAAAAATTTAAAAAATGTATTAAATTTACAGCTATATTGATAATTTTGACTTATAAACTAGCTCTAAACAAATTAAAGTTATGCTTCTCTGCATTACTTTTGTGGCCAAAGAAGTACGGTAATAAAATAAATAAATAAAACTTTACCATAATTTATCAAGATTTATTTATTTTTAAACTACGGTACTCTATTTCAGCTAAATAATAAAATATTCACTCGAAATTTTTTTGGTATTTTTAATTTTTACACTTGCAATTCCTACTACGCTTCACTAAAAATATGTCACTGCCATTTTCCTGGGTTATTAACACTCAATCAACACTCAAACAGATAACCAACTTTAAATCCCACAATAAATAATTAATCAACTCACCTTGATCAACATCAAGTTCAGGATCAAGTATTTTAACAGTCCACGTCTTATCATCTAATCCCACAAATGAGTAAATAACATGGGTGCAAATATCAGCAGGAATGTCATCAACAGTGTATTTCCCCAACCCAGGCCTGTAACTAGCCCAGTTGGTGTAATAACAGATGATTCTCCCTGTGCTAGGAGCCACTAGAAACAAAAACAATAACAATAACAAACAAAAACAACAATAAACAAAGTCTCACCATCTCCAAAGACCCCTGCAACTGCAACCAGAACCCCAAAAGTCACAGAGAACAGCATCAGGCCAAGTCTAGAAGCAAAATAATCAAAGCATGATCATCTACTTCCACTGACATCAATTAGATAATGAGAATCAGACCCAAAAAAAATTGCCTTTGGCAAAGTCAAAAGTCAGTGGCCCCTTAAACCTCACCCCATCATCTTTTTTTTTTTTTTTAATGCATACCTGAACTCTGACAAACCCTCCTCCTAAAGCTCAACACTTCATTGAATGAGTTTCTAGGTATTTATACTTGGAGTAAAAGACAATATGTGATGTTGTTTGTTGACACAGTTGGCAAGAAGTTATGGTATTTTATCTTGTTTAAAGAGTTGGTTATTAATCGATTGATGTCAGCAGGTTTTTTTTTTTTTATGGAAAATTGTAGTTGTTTGTTGTGATGTAAGAGTGAAGTAATGAGATAAAAGTTTGAGTAATTGAAATATTTTGGTATTTGGTTTGATAAAATGATTGACGTGTATAAAATGTAGAAGGTATATTGGATGAAATAAATTCTAAATTTAAAAATTTGAATAAATAATTGAAGTGAAGAATTCACAAAATTGAAAAGAAAATGATAAATTTAAAAAAAAAAGATAAATTGATAAAATGATAACATTCATGAATTTAAAAATTCTAAAAATTATAAATTGATAAAATGATAACATTCGTGAATTTAAAAATTAAAAATTAGTTAAACAAATAAATTCAAAAAATTAAAAAAATTGACAAATTTAAAAATTCAAAAATCTAGAAAATTTAAAAAAAATTTCAAAATCTACAAAATTTACAAAAAGTTCAAAGTCCAAAAATTCACCAAAAAAAAGTGAAATTAAAATATTTTTTTATCCTACTTTGTAAATTTATAGAAAATTCCATTAAAAATATTAAAAACAACTATCCTTTAACTTCAATACCTAATTTGGTTAACAACGGTACCTCGTCTTTAAATCTACACCTGTTTTTCTTACCTGTATCTGCTTTTCTCATCACGTTTCAGCAAAAACCTAAAAAATGAAGTTCATCTAGTGTAAACAACTTTTATAACCTACGGTTGTTTTCCATTTTAATTCCATCCAAATTATATTTTACAACCTCCAGAAGGCCGTTTTATATTTATAAAACTTTACATAAAAATAAACAACACAATTAAAAGACAGAAAACTATAATTGAGATTACGGTGTTGTTTGTTTACGTTCTTGAATTAAAGGTTATCCAAGGTCGTTTTCGTCTTTATATAAGGTCATTATAGAAAGTTACATCTCATGGTTTTTCAGATGGTCAAGGATGGCCGTGACACATTCCTACAACTGGTATTATAACAGTAGTAAAACCGGTCTTGTCAAGGTGTCATTGAACTCACTCTGATGTACAAAAGTGAAAGCAAACTCCGCACCCTAGTTTTCTAATACTTTGCTTCCGCCGATTCTTTGAATTGGTGAAAGATTAGGTCTGTCTGGAGAGTGGAGAATGAAATTATTGTTGTGCAGAAGTGATGCATTGTATCGGAATTCTATTGATTTTGGTGTTTGAGAATGTTTTGTTTTGAGAATGGTTGTTTTGTTTTTTGTGTGATTTTGGTTTTGAAAACATGAATTAAAGATTACGTTCTGGGAAAATTTATAATACAGATTGAATGTGAAAAAATAGATGATTACAGGTTATGCTCATACATATTTATTTAGTTTTTGGCATTGAGGTAGGGCTTGGTTATGAACTGTGAAGTTAGTAGAAAGTTTTTAAGTTTTTTCTGGTGGTTTGGTGAGTTTGTAATGTTTTTATGAATTACTAGAAAAAAAATTTATAAAATTTGTTTTGTTTTTAAAAAATAACAAGTTTATAATAAAAATTTTAATTCAATTTTTAGAAGTTAATTTTTTATTTAGTGGATAAAATTAGAAGATTTGGTTAATTTATAACTTTTTTGTGTATTGTTTGTTAATTTTTTTTTCTTTTAGAAAATAAAATAAAATAAAATTGAAGATGAAAGTAAAATTTTAGTTTATTATTATTAAAGATAATGAAGAAATTGTTAAATTCACCCACATAACTTCAATTTTGCAAAAATAAATAAATAAAAAATATTTTTATTTCACATTTTACACTAAAACAAACACATAATTTTACTTTATTTAAAATTCATATAAAAAATAACATCAAAATCCAAACAAAAAAGATAAATTAATAAAAAAAAAAAAAAAAAATTGTTATTTCATATAAAAAAATAACATTAAAATCCAAACAAAAAAGATAAAAAAAAATTGTTATTTTACATTTTACACTTTACACCTTAAAATAAACATACGATTCAACTTCACTTCAAATCCCAACAAAAAAAACCACCAAAATCCAAACCTTTAATCATAAAAAATTCAAATTTCAAACTCACCGCTACTCCCTCCCGCCATCTAGTGCCAAAACCCCAAACAAAACAACAACCACCTAACACAATGGCCGCCCAGGCCGCTCATATGTTTATCCTCAATCCCACATCAGTGTGGGACGACATGAAAGCCAGCACATTTCGCGGCCGTGGCGACCTCCCATTCGGCCGGTGCGTATTCGACTACACCCTTCTACAATACATGCAACAAATAACTGACAAATCGGTGCTGGACATCGGCTCGGGCGAAGGTCGTTTCTGCCGGAAACTCAAAGCGAAGGGAGCGTCACGAGTAGTAGGAGTCGACATTTCCCCGCTCATGACCCGATTCGCCCAGGAAGGCTACCGAGCCTTCGCCGGGTGCGAGTACGTGGTCGGCGACGCCCGGGATCTCGCTTTCATCGGTCAATTTGACTTCGTCACGTCCACCGGACTCCTGCCGTACGCCGAAACAGTTTCCGACTTGAAAAACATGTGCCGCAATTTCTACGCCAACCTGAAACCTGGTGGTAGTTTTCTCGCCATCAGCTGCAATTGCCATGGCGACGGAGATTGGGGCAGTTCGCTGTCGCCTTATGGAATCGAGTCGTACACGCCTTTGCCGCCAGAGGGAGAGGCCAGACGGATCAAGTTGATCGGGAAAAAGTTAGACGAGAACGAACCGCTCTTCTCGGCCACTTTGTCGTATTTTGAGCCAAAGGTGTATGAAAATGCGTTTTTAGAGGCTGGGTTTAGAAGTTTTGAATTGAAGAATGTTTTACTCGATCCGCAGATCGTTGATGAGTATCCGCAAGGGTTTTGGGATGTTTATAAAGCAAAGCCGAGTCATTTGTGTTATTATGCTGAGAAATAAGGAATGATATATTGAATATTATATTTTTTTTTACAAGTTGTAAAAGGTGAATGTTTATTAATGAAGTATGTTTTTACAGTTTGTATATGAGAAATTAAATTTATATGCGGATTTTGTTTTGATTTGTTTTGATGGGGGAGTTGATAATGGCGACATCTAGCGGGAAGGTTAGGAGTTAGGAGAGTGTTCCCGACGAAGGGTGACGTCATTTTACGCTAAAAGATGTTTAATGGGATAAAATGTTAATGTTAATGTTTGATATTATTAGAAAAGTCTTTGGTAATCTTTTTTTTTTTTTTTAATTTTCTAAAACTCATACTCCGATGATCGTTTGTTTTCGTCACGTGACCGCCATCTTAACCGCCATCTTAATTTAAAGCTAGCGGTAGCGGGTGATTTGATTTGATCTTGCACTGCAATTTAAGGGTAAGTTTGAGACCTTCGGTATCGATATATAACACATCGAAATCGTTATTTGACCACACAAGCAACGGTCGCCGAATAATAATGATCGATATCGGAGCTGTTTCACAACCTCGTGTTTTCGTTGTTTAAAACTAAATGCCATAAATATTTCCATTTACCCTTGGTTAAAGTGCATTTTCTTCTATAAACTTGTAGATATCATGGCATTTACATCACCTAAACAAAATGACCATTCCTGCGTAATAAATACTTCACTTGACGAAATTAGCAGCGATAATGACAAGTTCAACGCCAAAATGCCAGAAAGTAATTTTAAATTCACGCCTGGATGCCGTGGTTGGAGATCCGTCGCGTCAACGACAAAAAAAAAAAAGGTAAGTCGTATAAACAACAGAATAAAATAAAAATTAAATATTTTAATGTATATTTTTAGGTTGTACTCAATTTGAGTGATTCGGACAACGATGATGACGATTTATCGGATGAAAAAAAAAGAAACCGCTCAAATCCGCGCAAAAAGTTGGACTGTAAGAGATCGAAATAGAAATTTATTTATCTTCGTCCTTTGCATTAACTCAGTTTACCTTGAAATACTTTTTTAGATTCAGGATCGGACGATTTAATGAAAACATTTAAGAAACCAACTGCCGCTACAACGTCAAAAAAGAAAAAAGTTAGTCGTATAAACAGCACATTAAAATAAAAATTAAATATTTTAACGTATATTTTTAGGTTGTTATTAATTTAAGTGAGTCGGACAGCGATGATGACGATTTATCGGACGAAAAGAGAACAAACAGATCAAATCCGCGTAAAAAATTAGAATGTAAGACAAACGAAATAGAAATTTATTTATCTACATCACGTAACTAATTTTACGTTAATATTTTGTTTTTAGATTCAGGATCGGATGATTCAGTGAAAACGACTAAGAAATTCAATTTGAGTGACACTAGTAGTGATAGCGACGACGATACATTCGAAAAATGTAATGTAAATTCTAAAATTCCTGCATTTTAATGAATTTCTCACTTATTTTTATGTTTGATGTAGTTTTAACGGTTGCTAAAACTCCCAAGAAGACCAGAAGACCATCTATAGAAGAGCGGTTTGTTTGATTTTAAATTAAACAAATAGTGAAAAATAACTTTATTTTTAATATTTCAGGCTTCTCGATCTAAATTTCATCGTTTCATCTTCAGAAGAAGACGAAAACGTCGATCCAGAGTTTTATTTATCTCTGAGAAATACTCCATTCAAGACACCTAAGAAAACGAATCATCTAATTTCGAATTTTAAAACTCCAATTTACAAACCCACAACAACAACCAATTGGAATAATGGAGCAAGAACAGAACCGCGAAACAACAAATTTTCTAAATATTCGAAGAAGAAGGAAGAAATCGGTAAAAAAAATTATTTTTTTCGAAAAAATTTAACTAAAAGTCACTAAAACGCAAATTTTCTAACTAGAACTAGAACTGTCCCCGAAATTATCATTCATGGCATCTCTAAACTCAAACGTGGACCTCAAAAACTGCGATCCGAGTGCTGTAATTTACCACAAATCATTTCAAAAACACAAAGAAGAATTGACGCAGAAATTATACACGATGTTCAACAGCAAAATATTTAACAACAAAGTATAAATTTTATTATTTAATTTTTTTATCTAGAAAATGTTAATTTTTTATTAATTTTTCTAGTTGCCATTCGACATGGAAATTGGATGGAATGCTCGACTGTTGACAACAGCTGGTTGGTGTAAACAAATGAACCGCCTCTCATCACGTTTTAGTATTATTGAGTTGGCATCTAAAATCTGCGACAACCCAGAGCGACTCAGGGATACATTAATTCACGAAGTATGTCATGCGGCTACGTGGATCATCGATGGAGTGAAAGGAGGACACGGTTACTTATGGAAACAATGGTTAAATATTTTATTTTGATTTTAAAAATAATTTATAATTAACTTTTTAAATTTTTTTTTTTAAAGGGCTGCTTTGTCTAGAATCTATTTCCCAGACTTACCAGTTATAGATATATGTCATAACTATAAAATTTTCACCAAATTCGTTTATAAATGCATTCAATGTCCGTTTCAGTAAGTTGCTCTGAGAATATCACAAAAAAACATTTTTTTATTTTATTTATTTTTTTTTTTAATAGAATCGGACGACATTCGAAGTCCATCGACATGACTAGGGCACGTTGTCCACGCTGCAAGTCCGAACTCGAGTTGTTTCGTAATTCAAAAACAGGAGGCGCTCAGAAAAAGATATCGTCTCGACAAGAAAATATAACGGAAAATGGAAACGCAGACGATTGCGTGACGTCATTGACTTCTGATTTTGCAGACGTTTTGAAAATCGACCCATTTGACTTTTTATAATTTGAATTTTTTTATCGAGGGTTTTGTATTTTGTACTTTTATATGATCAGATTATCAAACTTCGTGTTATTAAACTTTCTCGGAATTTAAAAAAAAAAATTAGTTGATTATGTGTAATTTTATGCTAAAATTCACATCGTATCTTATCATATCTTTAAAAATGAAGGAAAAAATGACTATATCAACAAACATGAGCATCATATTATTTTTCCATATATTTAACTGATGAAAATAAATATTGAAGAAATAAAATTTAAGGAAACAAATTGATTTCAACGAGTGCTAACCCGTCTGGAGTGATGTTGCGCCCAGTTGTGTTGTTGCTACTTTTTGCAGGTAAAATTTTTATTGCATAATTCATCAGTAGAGCGAGGATAAATGTAAAAAAAATTTTAAATGACATAAAACAGTTCTTTTGCTAAAAAATGCACAAAATTTTAAATTTTTTGATTCAGTAAATGTAAATGATAAAATTCATGAATTAAAAAATTCAAAATTTGACAAATTCAAAAATTCAAAAATATACAAAATTTACAAAAATTTCAAAATTCAAAAATTTAAAGGAATTGGAAAAGCAAATGCCACAGTTGCAGCAAGAAGAAGCCAATGGTTAAAAAATATTGGGGAAAAAAACAGGATTTTCTACACTAAATTTAATTGCAGTAAAAGCTTAACAGAATTTTATTCAAATTTTATTCATTATCATTTTGTTTTACAATTATTAATATAATTCCAAAACAGTGCCAGTACTCCTGACAAAATGCCCCGAACCAGCTTGCCATAACTTGAACTGTGATTCTCAAATGTTGATTCCTGGTTTATCAATTGGAGATGATGGTTGTGCTTTTTGCGACTGCAATAAAAGTAAGAAAAAAAATATTAAAATAAAATTTTAAAAAATATTAATAATATCATTAGGTGCCTTTGATGAAAACTGTCCCAACATCTGTCCAGCTGACTGTGGACAAAAAAGAGAAGATAATGGATGTTTAAAGTGTATTTGTGGAAATATATTTAATTAACCAATTGGAAAGAACTACAAATAATAAATAAATAAATAACAACTTTAAAATTTATATTTTTATTGTATCTCAATAAAAGTTTAGTAATTAAATCTAAGTATATGGTTTCACATCAAAACATCAACACATTTTCGGGTAACGCCATGAAAATTATATTATTAATACTCCTCATTAATGGTAAGTTATATTTTTATTTTACAAACACATATATAAATTATAACTTTTTTTTAATAAAGTGTCAGCTGTTTTGACCGAGTGTCTCGTACCAAAATGCAATGACTTGAGTTGTTTTACCCCAGGACTGTCAATTGGAGATGATGGTTGTGCTCATTGCGATTGTAGTACAAGTAAATAATTATTTTTAAAACAAAAGTATTTTTATAAATGAATGATTTTTTTAATATTGTAGATCCATTTGATGAGTCGTGCATCGCCATTTGCCCGGATGATTGCGGTAAAATGATTCAATTAAATGGATGTGCAAAATGCAATTGCGATCCGTCGTGGAAGTTTCCAGTGGAAGAAACCATAAAATTACGAAATAATTACAATGATGACTAAAAACAAATTTAAGTTTTAAGTAATTAAGTTTAAAGTGTAAATCAAGAGATTAGGGAGATTTTTTTATTTTTATTTTGCAAGAACGTAAGGGCATATATAATAAATTATAACTGTTTGTGTCTGTTTGCAAACTCGCTATTAATTATTGTAAGGTATAACGTTAAAAATAAAAATTGCACTAAATTACCCCTAGATGGCGTTGTCTCGTAATGTTAAATCTATACAAATTGTGTTACACATAAAAAATAATTGATATTGTGTAATGATGAAAGTACACAAATTAATTCAAAAGAGGTGAAATTAATTTCTTTTCATTCAAATTTTTTATGTAAATGTTATACCAGCTATTAATTTTAAAATTACGTTCATTATTTGCTCCTCTTGTAAAATTAAGTTTCATATTTTAATTGCAGCTTGAGTAGCTAATAAATAATCTAAGTATCGCCACCATTTTCGTCATGAACTCCAAACTCACATTTTTATTTATTTCAGTAACAGGTAAGTTTAGATATATTTCTAAGTTTAAAAAAAAATCACATTTAAGTTCATTACAATATGATGCACAGTGATGGTCTTTATATCAACATGTCCGGTACCTGATTGCAGCGAAATGGACTGTTATAATCCCGGATACATAATTGGAAACAACGGCTGTGCTGAATGCGACTGCATCACTAGTAATTAGCATAATCCTTGAAACTATTTATAATTTATTGTGCTTTGTGAAAGAAAATAAATTTATTAGGTCCGTTCGATGATCGCTGTGCTGCAACTTGCCCAAGTGAATGCGGGCAAGAAAGAATGGAAAACGGATGTTTGAAATGTGATAATTGCAGTGCATTGTATTTCCATCCTACGTTTGATCCGTCACTTTTACCAGCAAGTGTTGACCCTATGTCGTCCTCTGAAGAAGATGACGGAGGATATGGAGGAGATGGAGGAGACGGAGGTGATGGAGGAGATGGAGGAGATAGAGGAGACGGAGAGAATTAATTAAAAAGTTAACTTATTTCGAAAAAAATTTTAAAACGTTTGTATAAAGTAGACAGAAATAAAATGTAATTTTAAAAAATGGAACCATTGAAGTGCAAATGGATTTTGCCATGCAGTGAAGTGTAAAAAAAATTGTTGAAGATCACGACTGATTACCAACGTGAAATAGGTAAATAAAACCGCACATTCGGAGAAGAAATCATTCACTTGTGATTTGGACTGCTGCCCCTTTTCTTTCCTGCATTGACCATTGTTTTAATTAATATTTTCTATGCAGTAATAAACTGATTTTTAGGAGTAGCCGACAAAGACTGCATAGCGGACACCGAAAAAGAATAGAAAATGGATTCGTGAATTGCGATTGCAATGGATCAGTTTACCAAATATCGGGTTTAACGCTACATGTTACAGTTATAAAATTTTTTTTAAATTTTATTTATATTTTGAAGATAAAGATTGAATGATAAACATGAATTGAGATGTTTAGAGCATTATATAAAACGTAATTCTGATGATAAGAAACGAATACGAGACGAAATGTAACACCAAATACTTTTATCATTTCAATTAAACTATCAACCTTGAAGTATAATTCAGAATAACTTTCAACCACGAACATGCAAAGCGTTGTACTTCTGCTTCTCCTAATTGGTAATATTTTTCTTTATTTCACCTTAATTTTTTTATTTTTAACTCTTTCTTAAAAACACACAAACAGTACCAGGTTTTCTGGCGGTTTGCCCAGAACCAGACTGCACTCATTTGGACTGTCCATATCCGGGATTGTCTATTGGAAGTGACGGTTGCGCTGAGTGCAACTGTGAAATCAGTAAAATTTACATATTACGTTTTTTAGATTTATTTATTTTGCAATTTATTTTTTAATTATTTTTAGATCAGTATGATGAACTTTGTCCAAACAGTTGTCCACAAGACTGCGGTCAAGTGAGAGCTGACAACGGATGCGCACAGTGCGATTGCAGCCAACCTTTTTTTGGTTCCATCGACACACCAACTCCCCCAAAACATCACCATTAAAATCAATAAGAACATTTTAAAACTGGTTACGAAAAAGTGTAAAAATAAAACTAAGTGCAATTAAAATTGTGTTTCTAATTTATATTTTTAAAAAAATTAACAAAATGGACAAAAAACTGTTTCAATTAATAGCTAAAACGTCATTTTGGAGCTCCAAACTCAACTGAGTCTGCAAATCACTCAATTTCGTTTTCAGCGCTCTCAAACTCATAAGAACTATATTTTCCGGTTTCAGAGCTCCAGACGACTCGACATTAAAGTAAAACTTATCCGGCTTTCCTTTCACGGTGAACGGAGCTTCGAATTCGTCATCTTGCAATTCGGAATACTCACTTTTTGGCCACTCTTCCGGTTTCGGAAACGTCGTATGACGAAATGCGTTGTCGGGATCGTATTCAAAACTAACGCCACAAGTCGGGTTCCACTTTGCGTGTTCTTTTCCAATTCCTTTCCTCGCATACGCGTACAACTTCAATTCTTGCCCTTTCCTCATCTTCACGATTAGAATTTCTCCATTTCCATCGTCAACGTCCATTTCCATTTCGTCGTTGCGTCGATGAATCGCGGGAACGACTTTCGGATTGCTGCTTACCAGATCTGCCGTAGTCACGTGTCGAGTTTCGTCTTCGGTGCATTTTACGTGAAGAGTAAATAGAACACCACATTCGGAACAGAAATCTTTTACTTCCGAATTACAACTGCAGTCCCAAGTCGCAAGCATATTCTCGACAACTTCGTCGGAGGTGAGAGGCAATAATCCTAATCTGTGACAGATGAATTCGTCGTGCAAGACAGTTGTGTTTACATCGACACAAACCCAGTCGATTGCCAAAGTCGGAACTTCGGCTACGCAAACGCGACGAATGCTGTTTGCCACGCTGAGATCCGTGTTTTCGATGTGGAATTTGACGTTTTCGCCAGTTAATTCGCGAATGAAAACGGTTGGTTTATTTGCGTATGGCATTGTAAACGTAAGTACCGTATAGTTTAGTGTTTAGAAAGTCGAGTGTTCAACTATGTCTAAAATATGTAATAAGATCTGTTTATATAGAAATCTTTGAATACGGTAAAACTACGATAACGTTTGTTACGTTAGCCAGTAAAACGGTAAACCGTTACCGCGAAGTTTATGGTTTCATGTGCAATAGGGTAAGTGAAGAGTGGACACTACAGCGGCCTCCGTGGCGCAATTGGTTAGCGCGTTCGGCTGTTAACCGAAAGGTTGGTGGTTCGAGTCCACCTGGGGGCGAAAGTTTTTTTTGCAATTATTTTTTCAATTTTTTTTTTTTTTTTATTATTGAAAAGATAAATGAGCATTATCGTTGGACTTCAGTAGTAAATGAATTTTGATAAAATATAAATATGTAAGTTATTTTATTGAGTCCAGAATCAAATCTTTAAATAAAAGCAAATAAAAAATTAAGATTAATTTGATTAATTATAGTACTATTTGTTGTTAATATTACTATTTGTAAAGAATGCAAATCTAATTTTACTAATAATTTCACACGTACAGTAGATGTCGCTATTCGTTATTGATTTGATTTTGTGTAATACATTACTGGTACCAAGAATTCTGTGATTTAAAAAAAAGTTTGAATGTTGATTATCCAAATTTATTGGGTATTGGTATTGGTATTACCAGCTTTGAGTTGCATTGAAAATAAATAAGATGTGGTGTCCTCATGTGGAGAAAGCATGAAGTAGTGTAGAAAACAATATACCTTATTTCATTGTGTTTCACGAATGTTTTGCATATAGGTGATATGCGCGAAAAGAATATGATTTATAAACCACAAAAAAAATTATGCCGAAATATCATAGAATTTGATAAACATTTGAGTATTTAGTAGTTAGTAGTTCAGTGGGTCATTTGGTCTTTAAACGCAATTAAAAAATAATCTACAATTTGCAAAACGTTTTTGCAAAAAAATTTTAATTTATAAACATATCTACTAATTATATACATAATTTTACTGAGTTTACTTCGTCCTTGTAAACAAATAGAAATAATGGTTTGGTTTGTAAGTTTCCATCTTCTTTATTTTGTCGCTAGATGGCGGTAATGGTGCAAATGAGATTAGATGACGTTTTCATTGAGTTCTGTTGGTTTCAATGTCATCTGCATCTGATCTTAATTAGATGATCGAAGTGGCTCCAAAGTTTGTTTCGGACATGTTTAATGTTTCGTGGATGAAAACGTACATTCCAGGTGTGCATTTTTACGACATAGTGACATTTTTACGACAACAGTTACCTTGTGTGTAACCAGAGTGGGATTTTTATTGACTACAGCTAAATTGTGTGTGACCAGAGTGAAATTTTGGAGTGATTACAATTTACAACTTTGTTTATGTGCAGCAGAGCAGCACCGAGTGAGATTTACATTTGTTGCTGCTTCGTTTTTGTGTTTCCTCATTCGGAATTTTTTCGACCACGATGCAGAGACATTATTGGTTTTATTTTCAAGAAATTGTGCCTTTTGACTTTTCTGCAACTTAGTATCGGCAAGTGACTATCATAGTAAAAGGTAGGAATTTTTTTTTTTTTTTTTTTTTGGAGTATTTTATTAGAAATTTGTCAATTTGGCTATTGGGTTCTATTGATGGGCTTTCTAACTATAAACATTTTTTTATAAAAATTTTATTATAATGATTACATCTAAACTGTTTATAACTTTTTTTAAGGTGAAAAAGAGACTATTACCAGTCAGAGGTAATAAAACAATACATTCCATTAAAACATTTATTTTTATTTTAAATAATACATCCAGAAAACAACATTAAATATTAAAAAACTTAATGGAAACAACCTTTTGGCCCAAAAATCAATTGTTTGTGAACGAAACCATTCGCATTTGCTCGAATCATTAATAACATTCGACACCTACACAACATTACAACATTATAAATTATCATTTTAATCACGAAAAATTAGATACCGTAAGCTTACTTTTTTAACTGCTGGTGATATTCTGCTATTTTTAGTAAAAGCTTGAGAAGAATCCTTTTTTGAATAGTTATAAGCAATGGCAAACTCCAACAACGATGAAAAAGACATGAAAATACAAACAAACATCCAAACGTCAAGTGCCTTTACGGTTGAAACTGATGGCAAATTGCGTTGCACTGAATTAAGCTGAGCAGCCAAAGCGAGTAGAGAAGTTTGGCCCAAAGCGACTCTGGGCGCCGCCAGTTGCACGTCGAGAAAAAACGAAATCCACGAAAGCATAACGATGAGAGTGCTCGGCAAGAATATTAGAAGCACGTTTTGTAAAATAGTTCTCTCAAACACGAATATGTAGCTGAAACAGAACTCTTGGAAGGGAAAATCTCAGTTTAAAATCAGTGGCAATTTAATCACAGAATAACAGAAGCGACACTCGGGCAAAATATCTACACGTTTATTAATCGACAAAAACTACTACTCAACTTTAAATTTTTGTTCTGTTTTCTCACAGTATTGTGTGCAATATTAGTTTTAATTTAAAACTTTTATTAAGCAGCATTTTATACTGTAGTTTCTATCCCATTCGTCTGAGGTCGCCACTGTCACCTATTTTGCACTATGATTATCGCTTCTGTGTTATTCTGATATTTAATACCTTTCTTCGTTTCCTTTCTTTTACACTCAATCTCACTAACTTCTACACTTCTAAGTCTAAATTCAGATGGAACTGGTAAACTTTTAACATCCAGTTCTTGATACAATCTCTTTTCCCCATCAAGAGAAAGATTAACCTGTCCTTCCCCATAATTAGCTGAAAAATTGAAAATTCTAATTACGTCATCATCAATAAACTAAATGAAATTAACTTAATAATTACACAACATGACGTCGATGTGACAAATTTGCATGTCAAATGGATATTGACTTAGATCAAAAATACAGTTAAAGCTGTATTTTTTCCTGAATTTATGAATAACATGTTTTTTGTGTAATATAAACACACTTTGTTCAGGATCAGAGATTAGTTGACTACAAGCTTTGCAGTTGGTAAATTCGGTGTAAGGATAAAATATTTTCATCATGACTGCTTTCGGTACTGATTTGTACTCATCATTTAATAAGTGGACCAATAAATTATCTTTCCAGGCAATTCGTATTCTTAAATCAACAGAAAACTCCTGGAATTTATAAAAAATATATACAATATATATTTTACAATACATTTCTTTGCGTGACTGCATGTCACGCATTAATAAATTAGTCAACAGCCACACAATTTTTATTGATTTGTTTCTCTAAATCCATAACTTACCATATCTTTAGGTGATAGCGTTAAAACGCCCTCTGTTTCAATCCTCCAATTTACACTGACTACATAAATGTATTTTTATTATAGTACATTCAAATTTTAATAAATAGAGCCCGGATTTATATGCAAATACTTTAAAATGATTATCAGACAAATTTGGCAATTTCCACTAGATTTTTAAAAATGTTTAATCCATTTTAATATTTTGGTATGTAAATTTAATAATTTTAACCGTTTTACACATGTTTTGTATAAATTTTTCACGAATTTATACATTTACCTCAAAAATTGCAATTGACTTTTAGACAAATATTGGATAAAATATTTTTTATGCAAATATCCAGACTCTATTAATAAATATTTGTTTAATGTAACTACCATTTATCAGTGGTGAAGTGGCTGAATAATCTTCTGGTAAAAAGTTATCGTCACTTATAATACAAATTAAAAAAAATTAAGAATTATAAAAATAATAATTAATGCGATTTTTACCCAAGTAAAAGTTGAATCGAGGCTTCACTGCATAGCACAAAACACAACATCGTTATCTTAAACTTCAACATGTTGAGCTACTCTTTACACGTGTTGCGCTTAAACTAATATCGTTGCTATGGAAAGAAATATTGTACATCGTAAGTTATTCTTGATTGATCCACTTGTATTTTAATCCTCATAAATCGTGAATGATAACAGCAGTAAGATATAATGACAGTTATTAAATATTTATTAATAAATTATTACTTGTTGATAACTTGTAAAAAATTGATTTTTATTTCCAAAAATTGCAAAATACAGTTATTAAACTCACAAAGTAAACAATATGGTGATATAATTTAATATTGCCGGAAGTTTTAATTAGAATACAAAAAAATTTAGTGTTGATATGATCTTATCTAACGGTATATGAAAAAAAAATTTTATTCACATCAAAAACTTGTTTAAAATTTTTTCTAATACAATGCAATCGTTTAGTGATCATGAGCAAATGCATAAATAATGCAAATAACACCGCACATGTTATTTTCAGTTCTGAATATTGATTACCTAAAACTATTATTACAAGATCATTATCTGAAGTAATACACCCAGAAAACGATGTTAAATATTAAAAAACTTAACGGAAACAGTCTTTTGGCCCAAAAGTCAATTGTTTTTGACTGAAACCAATTACCATCGGGACTCTCTTGAAATACACTCGGTATCTAAACACAACGTTTCAATATTTAACTGTGATTTATCAAATTCAAAACTATAACTAAACTTACTTTTGTAGCTGGTGATATTCTGTTATTTCTCGCTGGTACATGAGAAGAATCCTTTTTCGAAAAGTTATAAGCAATAGCAAACTCCAGCAACGAAGCAAAGGACATCAAAATGCAAACAAACATCCAAACGTCGAGTGCCTTTACTGTTGAAACTGACGGCAAATTACGTTGCACCGAATTGAACTGAGCGGCCAAAGTGAGTAGAGATGTTTGACCCAAAGCGACTCTAGGTGCCGCCATTTGCACGTCCAGATAAAACGATATCCACGAAAGCATAACGATTAAACTGCTCGGTAAGAATATTAGAAGAACGTGTTGTAAAACAGTTCTCTCAAACACGAATATGTAACTGAAACAAAACACTTGAAAGAAATAATGTCAATTTCATAAATCATAAAATGTAGTGCAATGAATTAATACCTTTAGTGCCTTCTCTTCTTTTACACTGAATTTCAATGATTTCTGCACGATTTAGTTTGAATTCAGAAGGAACCGGTAAACTTTTAACATCCAATTCTCGATATAATTTCTTTTCAGCATCGAGAGATATATTTACGTGTGCATCTCCAAAAACAGCTGGAAATTCAAAGTTTTAATTAAAGGTGAACTGAATTGGTTTATTATTAAATATGAATCTATTCATCACAAACAATAATTAATCGTCGCTTAATGGATTAACTAATCAATAAACAACTAAATAACACATAATTACTCAGCATGACATCAAAGTGACAAATCTGTACATCAAACGGATACCGACTTAGATCAAAAATACAGTTAAAACTGAATTTATCCCTAAATCTATTAATAACGGATTTTTTGTGTACAAGAAATGCACGTTTTTGAGGATCGGAGATGATTTGATTGCAGGCTTTGCAGTTGGTAAACTCGGTGTAGGGATAAAATATCTTCATCATAACTGTTTTAGATAGTGTAGTGTAATCATCACTCAACAGGTGGAGCAGTAAATTATCTTTCCAGGCAATTCGTATTTGTAAATCAACAGAAAACTCCTGGAATTCAAGAAAAAAAATAATTTTATTATTTTGATGATTTTTGCCAACTTACCATATCTTTAGGTGATAAATTTAAAATCCCCTCAGTTTCAATCCTCCAAGAAACACTAACTGCAAAAATATTTACAATACCAGTATATTCAAATATACCGGTACACTACAACTACAAATACACACTACAACTACAAATATGCACTACAACTACAAATACACACTACAACTACAAATATACACTACAACTACAAATATACCTACACTACAACTACAACTATATATTATTAGTTATTACCATTTAGCAACGATGAAGTAGCTGAATAATTTGCCGGTAAAAAGTTCTCATCACTTAAAATTATAATTAAAAATATTTTAAATTTTTTAAAAATAATTAACAATTTTTTTATACTTATTTTGACTGATTGCTTCCCTGCAAAGCATTGAAGCCAACACCAGCAGCGTGGATTGCGACATGTCAGTTGCTCTATTTTTGCAATACTCACGAATTTGTTTTATCTATCCACTTGTAGGAATCAAATTCTAGTTGTCATGGAAAAGCCTAATACCGTAAAATTTTTTTTATTGATTAGTTTGTTGGTCAATCTTTACCTTGTCTCGTCTCGTTTACAAGTTGCATGAGAGAAAAGTGTAATGATTGGCATTAAAAATTAATTGAGTGTATTATTAACTAAAGAGGGCGTTTTAAATATTAGTAATTAATTAATTAATTAAATTGACAATGTACAGTAAAAGAAAATCAGATAATATGAACAAAGAAATGGGAGTGATAGTGAATGAAATTGTATTAAAGTTTGACAATTTTAAAATGACGTAAGATACTGTAATCGTTATCACAAAGTAATAACTTTAATGGGTTTTAAGCTTTATTTCCACTCGTTTCAATCGATGCAGCTTTGGTGGACAATGCAGCTTTTCAAGGATATATGGTACACTTAAATATAAAATTTATAAAACGGTATCAAGAATACAAAATAACTTAGTAATTAATATGAAAATTAAGAAGAAACTTTAGTAATATTATAATTTTTATAAACTGATGACATCATTTGACAAGTAAACATCAATTATTACAGGAAGGTCTCAAGATTTTAATGGATCTCAATATTTTTAGTAAGTGTCAAAATCGAAAAAAAATTAAATTACTGTTTTGACGCTCTTTAAAATCTTGAGGCCCGAAATAAAGATTGACCTAAAATTGACCAAAATCGATCTCACAGTCTCTTGTTAGAAAAACGTATTTTTTCTTATAAATGGAAGATAATAATAACGATAATAATATTACAGTATTTTTATATCTGAAAAATTGATGTTGTATACGTGACTTGGATGTGATGATTATCAGCTGTCGACTTCTGGTAATACTTTAACATTTTATTGACATTAAAATACCTTTTATAATTTTTAAAGTCTTGTTATAACTCGTGATACATAAACTGTACGGGAAAATCCAAAGGTTTTTTTAAAAATATTTTAACACTATCTACACAAAATAAATAAAGCTATTACCACACGACTTTGCTCAAAAAACGTTAAAATGTGAGTAAAAATAATAAAATTAAAAATAAATTGTCAAAATATTGTCAAAATACGTATCGTAATAGGCAATAGCAAACTTTAAGATAATTTTTTTTGTGATGATTAAATTTGAAATTTATATAGGAAACTTGTGTAGATAATTTGCAAATGTATAAAAGCATTAAAAAAGGTTAGAGTATAATATAGCTTCTAAAGATAATATATCCAAAATATGACATTAAATATTAAAAAACTTAAAGGGAAAGTAATCTTAGCCCAGAAATCAATTGTCTTCGACCGAAGCCATTTTCCACGAATCTTCTTATTTTTAGTAATATCTGACATCTGCAATTAACAAATAAAATCAATAATTAAAAAATTACTTATTTTTCATTAAAAAATGTCACATACGGTTCTAACTTTTCTTATATTCGCTGTTCTATTACTTCCGACAAAAGCAACTGGTTTTGAAGTTTCTGATGAACTTTTCGAGTAATTATAAGCTAATGCCGATTCAAGCAACGAGGCAAAAGCCATTAAAATGCAAACAAACATCCAAACGTCTAACGCTTTTACTACAGAAACGGAAGGCAAATTTCGTTGCACCGAATTAAACTGAGCGGCTAAAGTAAGAAGAGACGTTTGTCCCACGGCAACTCTCGGCGCTGCCAATTGGCCGTCGAGGAAAAACGAAACCCAAGAAAGCATAACGATGAGAATGCTGGGTAAAAATATAAGAAGCATGTGTTGTAGCATTGTTCTCTCAAATACGAATTTATAACTAAAACAAAAAACTGGGAAAAAAAATTAGTTGTAAATTTCCCATTTTATTTTAAGTTGAAAAATTTACATTTTCCTTCCTGAATCGTATTGCATTTTATTTCTAGAACTTCGATGTCTTTAAGTATAAATTCAGGTGGTGTTACGAGACTTTTCTTATCTAGTTTTTCGTATAATTTCTTGTCTGGTTCCAGAGAAGTGTTGACATATCCGTGCCAAATTTCTGTAATGGGAAAATCTGTTTTTAAAGAGGAAAAGTGAATGTGTTGATATATACTTTGTTGAATGTTTATTTGACAAACTTGAGTGTCGAATGGGTAACGACTCAAGTCGAAAATGCAATTAAAGCTGAATTTCTTTCTGTATATCAACTCGATTCGTTGTTGATAAAGCACGAATCTGTACATCTCTGGATCTGCTATTAATTGGTTGCAGGCTTTGCAATTGATAAATTCGTAATACGGGAAAAACATTTTCGTAATTATATTTTTTGGAATAGATATGTAGTCGTAAGTTATTGTAGTTGGGAGTATGTTATCGAGCCAGATTATTGAAATCTTTAAATCAACGCTGAAATCCTGCAAATTTAAAAATGTAATGGTTGGTTTCACTACAAAAGCTCTATGTTTTGGAAAATTGCCACCAGATTGAGCAGCTAATAATGGCTTTTAATGTTGATTTTCACTCATAACTTGCAGGAAAACTTTAACATTTGGTGTTACTGTAAATAACAGCATCAATCGTTTAACACAAATGATAAAAGCTTTCCTGCAAGACAGGACTGAAAAACAATATTTAAAGACATTAATAGATGCGTTATCTGGTGGTGATTTTTTAAAACATAGTAAGAGTGCTTTTCGCAATTCAAGAAATACTTCCGGAATTATACCAAAAGTATTTTTTTGTTGCACTATTTTGCACAAATATTACTTTACCATATCAATAGCTGATAATTTTAGTATTCCTTTAGTCTCCAGCATCCAGTTTACGCTGACTGCAAGAAACACAAATAAATTCCTATTCTATTATTGATTTCTAGAAATGTTTACTTATTCTACAACATAAATAAAATAATACAAACTGTTTGTTAAAGGCGACGTTGGTGTGTAATTTTTTGGTAGAAAATTTTTCCATTCATTATCATCACTTAAAAAAATAATTTAAAAAAATACAGTTAAAAACAAATGACTTATAAAGGCTTAAAAATAAATCAGAAATAAATAGCACATAATTTTTGATTTGTACATAAAATATAAATAAAGTGCGTGTCTATCAGTCCTAAATACAAAACAAGTAGTTAAAATAAATCGGAAATTCTATTATTTGTAATAATAATGAGTAACCTAACCACTATACCTGTCTGCTAAAATCTCTGAAGAGTATTGCAAAATGATTAATATCATTATTATAAAAGAAGACGATGTCTTCAAAAAGATATGTATCATTATTTCTACCATCAATTGAGCATCGATGTGAAACCACCGACCACAACAACAAAACATAATAAAATTCTACTTGAGCGTTGTTACTAAGAAACAAACATAAAAATGGACATTGATTTTGCAACAGAGAGGAATTCGGTTCTTTTTAATGTGACTTAGTTTGCAATAAAACAAACTACTAGAATTAAGGGGCAAGTTATGGGTAATAATAAACAGTAATATAATTTCATGTTTTATATTTTGCTTCACTTAATCGAAAAATTATTAATAGAAAACTGCATATCATTTATAATTAAATTTTCTTTATATCATATAATACACCCAGAATATTATATTAAATACTAAGAAACTTATTGGAAACAATCTCTTGGCCCAAAAGTCAATTTTGTGTTGACTAAATTCCTCTTCATCGCGCTTCTTTTGAACAACTCTCGACGCCTGCAAAATAAATTTAATATTTCAATAATAATTTTTATTATAGAAAAACTCATTTACTTTTTTAAAACGGGATACTTTAATACTTCCGGTCAAAAAAGACGTTTGTGGTTTTGGTGTTATACGAGATGAAGTCTTTGAACAGTTATAAGCTACGGCGAACTCCAACAACGATGCAAAGGCCATCAATATACAAACAAACATCCAAACGTCGATCGCCTTTACGGTAGAAACGGAAGGCAAATTACGTTGCACTGCGTTAAATTGAGCGGCTAAAGTGAGCAAAGATGTTTGACCCAGAGCGACTCTAGGTGCCGCCATTTGCACGTCGAGAAAAAACGAAATCCACGAAAGCATTACGATGAGAATACTGGGTAAGAATATAAGAAGCATGTGTTGCAAGATGGTTCTCTCAAACACGAATTTGTAACTGAAACAAAAAGCTAAAAGAGAATTTTAGTTGAAGTTTTAATTAAAAAAGTTACATTTTTCATGTTGAGACGATTTGCATTTAGTTTCAAAAATCTCGATATTTTTCAGTTTGAATTCAGGTGGCGTTACTAGACTTTTCTTATCTAGTTGTTTATGTAACTGTTTATCTGGTTCGAGAGATGTGTTGACGTGTCCGTCCCAAATAGCTGTAACAGGAAATAGTTGTTTTTAAAGTGAAAAAGAGATTATAGTGGATGTGTACTTTGCTGGATGTTTATTTCGCAAAATTGCGTGTCGAATGGGTAACGACTCAAATCGAAAACGCAATTAAAGCTGAATTTCTCTCTGAATCGCAATATGATGAGTCTTCCAAACATTACGAAGTTGTATTTATCTGGATCGACTATCAATTGGTTGCAAGCTTTGCAGTTGGTAAATTCGTAATGTGGATAAAACATTTGCTTAATTATATCTTTTGGAATAGATCTAAAGTCGTTAGGTATTGTGGTTGGAAGTATGTTATCGAGCCAGAATATTTGAATCTTTAAATCAACAGTAAAATCCTGTAAAGTAAAAATTAGGATTTTGATTTGCAATGAAAATTTCTTAGATTCAGAATTAATGGTTGGCTCTACTGCTATACATGAATCGTAACGTTTACGTTTCTGTAGGAATAGCCTGTCTACTCGTACAGAAAAATAAAAATGGCGGTCATTTTCTGTAGGAATAGCCTGAGTCTAGTCCTACAGAAAACAAAAATCGCAATTGCTTTATAGTCAAAGAAGTTATCTCCAACCATGAACATGGCACAGGGTACGATGCTTATAAGACATATTGCAATAATCGAGGTTTTCGTGGTTTGAACTTCAAAATTCCTCGTATCATTGAAACAAGTGTTGATGGGAATATCGTTTACGAGTTTTCATCAACACTTGCTTCAACAATATGAGGAATTTTGAAGTTCAAACCACAAAAACCTCGATTATTGCAATATGTCTTATAAGCATCGTACCCTGTGCCATGTTCATGGTCGGAGATAACTTCTTTGACTATAAAGTAATTGCGATTTTTGTTTTCTGGCTTCTCAGGCTATTCCTACAGAAAATGACCGCCATTTTTATTTTTCTGTTGAAAGAGCCGCGGTCGTAGTCACTGAAAGCTAATCACACGATTAACTTATTTCAGTATCGAATTCGTGATTTCTAAACTGTCGGGTAAACTTTCGATGATTTCCCACCAGAGGTTTTTACTCTTCAGGATGTTGCGCATCCGACGTGCCCAATCGGTGTTGTTCGCATCACTTAAGATCGGATAAGGGAATTTTATCTCACTTTTTTCCGTTATTGGTGAGATTCTTTTTTTGAATTTCTTTTCCTACGACAATTTAAGAATCACGAATTCGATACTGAAATAATTGTGTGATTAGCTTTCAGTGGCTACAACCATCCTCTGCTACCATCAACACTTGTTAGAATGGGAAATTGATCTATTGAATCGGCTACAACTAACTGTCAATCCCACTTGACCTTAGGTATAATCTTAAATTGCGTTTTCGCGACGTTAGTTTCGTGAAGACGAAACTACGTCACGAATCACACAAATCGTTGTGATGTCGTTATGCTAAATACGAAACCTATATCAACAGTTTAAGTTTTTGTGACATTATGTTAGTAAACATAAAACTGATTCCGTCTCGATCTCAATTGTTTTTACTCCACAAAAAACTCGATGCTGAATCAATGCCAATTATTTTCACCCAAGAAAGTACAGTTGGTTTCTGATTGCATTTGCTGTCGATTACATCCACAACCAGCATCAACATTTAATAAAATTCGTTTGAATTAGATTTACAATCTGAAAATTTTCAATTTCTTGACATTTGAAAACGTTGAACTTGTGATGCCATCAGCTGACCATGAAATCAATCCCAATTTTTATGTTTCTATGTTTTCCTCCCAAACTCATTCAGAAATACTTTTCTGTCACTTAATTTGAATTTCACGCTCAATCTAATGTTGCAGTGACATTACAATTACCCCCAATCAATTACAGGAAGTCTGCCACCCACACACTACCATATCAATAGCTGATAATTTTAATATTGCTTTCGTTTCAAGCGTCCAGTTTACGCTGACTGTAAGTAAACACATATTATTGGTATCTGATTGTCTGCATTATAATTCTAAAATAAAACAAACACTCAACTGTTTGTTAAAGGTGATTTTGGTGTGTAATTCTTTGGTAGAAAATCGTCCCATACACTTTAATAACAATTTAAAAAGTTATAAAATACTTATAAATAAAATATTAAAATAAGATTTCAGTAAAACATGAATAAAATAGATGTCATACCTATTCGCGGCAATATTAGAAGTGTATTTTAAAGTGAGTAATAATGCAATTAAAAATTTACTTAGCCAGTTCGAAATAACTGCCATTTCTTTTACCGTACCGTACCGTATCGCACTGTATTGTTACAGTGGTTCAGTAATACCGGTACCAAATTGCAGTACAACAAGTAAGTTGTTAAAATACAGATATTGTTACTAGGAAACAAACATAAAAATAAAATATACACACACTTTGGCACATATGACCATTGATTTATTTTGCAAGTCAAGCATAAAAAAATAATTAGTTGCTGTTTAGAAATGAAATAAAATTATTGTTTTCTTGATATATAATATATTTACTACAATATTTGATTGTGAATGTAATGCTACACAGTATTAAATTAAGCATGTGTGACAAGTTGCACCAACAAAAGTTAAAATTTAAGCTGCACTCTAGAAGCACAGAGTTGATCGAACTAACATTTAGGTGAATAGTATAACTGTAAAATGCTGTAAAAAACTTTAAGATAGCATAAAAAACAAATTTAAAATAATAGTTGAATAAATTAACGGTTTATATACAGTAGAGTGTGTTAGTCAATACTTTTAACATTGGTTAAACTCCAGTTAACTTTAACTTTCGTTGGTGAATTAAAATACAAAAAATTAAAATATAGTACTTTTTATTTAGAAAATACAGGAAAATACATAAATTACTAACAACTTGTGGGGAGAAGAAAAAATTTCGCCCACTGAGAACTGAATCCCAGTTTGTCTAGTCGGGGCATTTTAAAGAGTGAAGTGAAAGACTTATAAGGTGAACTGCAGCCACCACTAGAGGAGCATCTGAAAGATAAAAGATGGTGCCCAGTCAACACCATCCACTGCGATGTAATTCACTGAAGTATCTCTGGTGACAAGCCAGACAACTAAAATAGCTTAAAATTAATTCAACTCTCTAACAAACAACTGTGTGCCAAAGGGCGAGATGCAAATAAATAGCGAAATTGTGACTTAAAAAGACAAGGAATTTATTACAATATAATGAACCCTAAAAAGAAGACGTTGACTTGTCCACCTCACAAAATAAATTAATACAATTAAAGGGCATATTATGGGCAATAACAACAGTAATATAATTTCATGTTTTATATTTTGCCTCACTTTACTCGAAAAATTATTACTTTTAGCAAACTAACAACTACCTACGGTAAGTCATTTATCGTTATATTTTTTTTACATCACATAATACATCCAGAATATTATATTAAATACTAAGAAACTTAGTGGAAACAATCTCTTGGCCCAAAAGTCAATTTTGTGTTGACTAAATTCATCGCGCTTCTTTTGAATAACTTTCGATGCCTGCGTAATAAATTTTATATTTCAATAATAATTTTTATTATAGAAAAACTCATTTACTTTTTTAAGACGGGATACTTTAATACTTCCGGTCAAAAAAGTCGTTTGTCGTTTTGGTGTTATACGAGGTGAAGTCTTTGAACAGTTATAAGCTACGGCGAACTCCAACAACGATGCAAAAGCCATCAATATACAAACAAACATCCAAACGTCGATCGCCTTTACGGTAGAAACGGAAGGTAAATTACGTTGAACTGCGTTAAATTGAGCGGCTAAAGTGAGCAAAGATGTTTGACCCAGAGCGACTCTAGGTGCCGCCATTTGCACGTCGAGAAAAAACGAAATCCACGAAAGAATGACGATGAGAATACTGGGTAAGAATATAAGAAGCATGTGTTGCAAGATGGTTCTCTCAAACACGAATTTGTAGCTGAAACAAAAAACTAAAAAAGAATTTCAGTTTAAGTTTAAGTTTTAATTGAAAAAGTTACATTTTCCATGTTGAGACGACTTGCATTTAGTTTCAAAAATCTCGATATTTTTCAGTTTGAATTCGGGTGGCATTACTAAACTTTTCTTATCTAGTTGTTTATATAACTGTTTATCTGGTTCGAGAGATGTGTTGACGTGTCCATTCCAAATAGCTGTAACCAAAAATTGATGTTTTTAAAGTGAAAATGCGAGTATAGTGAGTGAATACTTTGTTGGATGTTTATTTCACAGACTTGCGTGTCGAATGGGTAACGACTCAAGTCGAAAACGCAATTAAAGCTGAATTTCTCTCTGAATCGCATTATGATGTTTTTTTCTACCAGTATGAATCTGTGTTTGTCTGGATCGATTACCAATTGGTTGCAAGCTTTACAGTTGGTAAATTCGTAAAACGGAAAAATCATTTTCTTAATTATATCTTTTGGAATAGTTCTGAAGTCGTTAGTTATATTGGTTGGCAGCAAGTTATCGAACCAAGATGTTACAAGTTTTAAATCAACGGTAAAATCCTGCAAAGTGAAATAAATGATTTTAATTTGTAATGTAAATTTTAGAATATGAACATTTGTCAGAATTAATGGTTGGCTACACTGTTATACATCAAACAAGTGAACAGTAAGCGCCAGTAAAGTTTATGTATACGGATTAGGTTTTTGTTGAATCATGTTTGCAACCATAAAACTTGTAACCTAATCTGATGTTAATTCAAATTCAAATCATATTCGTTCAAAGCCATGTTTCTATCTTTCAAACACATTTAGATTTATTGAAAGTTATGTAAGGAAGAATTTTTTAATTTATGCTCAAATCAGTTTAGTTCATAAACATTGAATTAATTTTGATCATTGACCATATTGTTTTTGATGGACCAAATTTATTTTTCTATTCAGATATCAAGGATATCTGAATGGTCAATGGCCCAAAATGATTCAATCTGTTGACATTTGGCAAAAAACTGCAGCCATTGAACTTGGCCATGTTCAAATTCAATCTCCCAACGTCTTATTCGATGTTGTCGACATGTACAACTCGATCCCCCACTCATTGGCTCTTGACCAAGCCGAAATCGTTTTTCGTTCGACCCAACCCCTTTGGCAACCGAGCACCCATCTCACGATCGAACAAATCACCAAACTCATCGCGTTCATTCTTGATCACACCTTCCTTCACTTTCAACAGTAGTTTCTACCAACAAATCGAAGGTCTCGCAATGGGGTTCTCCATCTCTCCCATCTTCTCAAACTGGGCTCTCGATAGCATTGAATTCGTTGCCCTCACTTTCCTTCCGGAAGAGATACAGTATAGACATAAAAGGTGTCATGACGACCTGTAGTTACCTTAAGTAACTATCGCATTATCCAACGCAGGAATACGATAAAAGGAGAGACAGGGAAATTGGTGCATAACAGTAACACTTTAAAGTTTAAACTTTAATAATACTGTATTAGTATTTAGGTAGATATCGGAAATGTTTATTTGTTGCAGTCATGAAAAAATATGTGTCACATAAATATTACCATATCAATTGCTGATAATTTTAATATTGCTTTCGTTTCAAGTGTCCAGTTTATGCTGACTGTAAGTAAACATATATTGGTTTCAGTAGTGTCTGCATTATAATTCTAGTTCTATAAATAAACTAACACTCAACTGTTTATTAAAGGTGATGCTGGTGAGTAATTTTTTGGTAGAAAAGAGTCCCATTCACTTTAATAAAAATTTAAAACGTTATAAAATACTTATAAGTACAATATTATAAAATAAGAAGTAAGTAAAACATAAATATATAACAACAAACTAAAAAAACTTAATTTAAAAAAACTACTTTTCTATTTGATATAAAAAGTAAAAAATATCTTTCAAAGTACCACTAAAAGCAAAAAAAAATTATTATTTACTTTTTATATCAATTAGAAAGATGGTTTTTTTTTAAATTCAGTTTTTTTAATTTGTTGTTAATTTTTTTACTTTTTAGTTAGAAATTTAAAAAATAAATTTAATTTTTTAAATTGATACCGGTAACTAAAAAATTTAATTTACAACTTAAAAAAAAAAGTGAAAAGAAACTTGGCCAAGTGTTTGTCAAGGCAATCACGCATTTCCATATGGAAATTCGTGATTGTTTTGGCCGCAAACAAACAGACAAACACAATACACATGCAATAGAAAGATAATAAAAATAAATATCACACCTATCTGCCGCAATATTTGAAGAATATTTTAAAGTGAGTAGTAATGCAATTAAAAATGTACTTAGTCGGTCCGAAATAACTGCCATTTCTTTTACTGTATTGTCACAGCGGTTCAGTCTTACCTGTTGCAGCAGTCAGTGCTAACTTGTTTAGATATAATTTACTACCAACAGAAGTTGTGAAATTATAGATTTTGTTACTAGGAAACAAAACAGATATTCGATAATCACAGAGTTTGGCATATACGAGCATTTTGCAAGTTCAGTTAAAGGAAATTATTAGTTGCTGTTTAGAAAGTAAGTAATACCGTATAGAAGTTTGGCAAGCTACTACCATTACCCCCACCCCCAGCCACTGGTAAAAAACCAGTAAAGTGTCGTCTGGTGGCAGTTCTAACAAACAACTATGTGCTAAAGAGAGTAATGGAAATAAACAAGCGAAATTGTGACTTAAAAAGGCAAGGGTTTTATTACAATATTAAGATGGACCTAGCATTGTAGGGTTATCATGTTTATCTCACAAAAATTGGGGAAAACAGATTACTGCTTAAAAGTGCCAAGATTAAATAAACTCAAAATGGGGAAATAACAATATCATCTGAATAGAATTTGTGATAACATCAAAAGGTTATTACGAATGGTAAAGCTAATGAATTCCATTAATAAATTACAAAGGACACTAAAATCATTTTCTTTAAATCTTCTTAAATGAACTAATTGGAGCAGTCAAAACAATCCGAATTTTGCAAAACCCACATTGAACCAAGAAAAAAACTTATAATTAACCTAGTATTGTATTAATCATTCGGATGGCTTTTTGATGGAGCTCAAGAAGATTGAAGAAGCTTAGTGGATTCGTCCAGTTTTTAGGAAACTTCTAGTTAAGAATTTCGGGCTAAAAAAATAGGAAATATTTATGATTTAATCAAGTGATTAAATACTAAACCATGACAAAAAAGCTCTGCCTACTGTCTTCGTGAGAAAATGGCAACTAGAAAGAGAAGAGAAAAGAGAAGAAGACTTTATATTACGAGTTTATACTTTTCTCAAGAGATGGCGCTACCGTTGTTTAAGAGCGTTGTCTAGTGACAAAAAGTCGAACTAAAATGCTAAATATTCTCCGTGATCATGAAAATGGATGAATTAATTTGTGTTGAAAGCTGGAAAAAGTTTGTTACGAAGTCTAAACCGAATCGACCGAAGCAGTGCAGAAGCGTTTCTCTAAGGTTAGCTAACAATAAAAAACAAATTATACATTTGGATTACATTTATTCGGAAGTCTTCATTTTGACTATGTATGTCTATTGATACTTAAGTAACAATTAATTAAATTTTGTTTACAGGATTAAACACTTCAATAACTGATTCACGCTTGAGTACTTGAATTTTGCAGAGTTAGCAGGTAAGTGAATAAATATATTTTATTATCAGTTATTTAAATTAAGTTATGTTTAATTTACGTTTAATTTTCGACATTTTTATTTTGAAATGTTTATATCAACAAAACAAAAATCAAAAATGAATGTGATACACTAAATACCGTAGTCGTTTTAAATCAAACGATTATAAACTATATGTAAATACAAATTACTCGTAACAAAAATAGAACAAGATTTACAATTACTTTTCTGACAATTTTACAACAACAACACAAAAATATGAGCTAAGAATTACAAGACTCTACTAGAGTTATGACTAAGCTCTTTTATGTCATATAATAAATCCAAAAAATGATATTAAATGTGAAGAAACTTAGAGGAAACAATCGCTTTGACCAAAAGTCAATATTCTGTGAACGAAATTCTTCTTCACTGCGCTTTTTGTTTGTAATTTTCAATGCCTAGAGATTATTTCAACATTAAAATAATATACATTTGTTAGAAAAAATTAAATTTACTTTTCTAATGCGTGTCACTTTTAAACGTCGAGTCAAAGCTGATATATGTTGTGTCGGAGCAATACGAGATTTCTTTTTCGAGCAATTGTAAGCAATGGCAAACTCCAGTAACGACGCAAAAGCCATCAACATGCAAACAAACATCCAAATATCGAGCGCTTTTACGGTAGAAACCGAAGGCAAATTACGTTGCACCGCATTGAATTGAGCGGCCAAAGTGAGCAGAGATGTTTGACCCAAAGCGACT
>JAQFZP010000278.1:0-42777 GCA_034695745.1 Geophilus truncorum | reverse complement strand
TAAGCGGAGAGAACGGTTTGTTCATTTGTTGAAAAGGTTATTACATTTAAATATTTTTACTAAACTTTCCCATTTAGGAATAAGTGCAGGGTAAAAAATTATTTTCCCGGCATTTAATCGCGAAATTGCATCACTTTATTTCTTTCATCGCCGGTTTTAAATGCCGGTGTTATTTAAGCCTAAACTCAACCCATGGAACCAAATCCACATAACCCTTTGTTCTTTCTAAATATCTTGTGCATTTTTTAATATCATTAATTACCAATAATTTTCTTCCTTTTACCACAGATTATAAAACTTAAGTCATGTATCGTCTTCCTTCCCTCACGCGATCGGTCGCAGTTAAATTAATGTCGCCCGCTTCGTCGGTGCGATTTTATGCCGCTAAAGATATCAAATTCGGTCCCGACGTTCGTGCATTGATGCTGCAGGGAGTTGATATCTTGGCTGACGCAGTTGCAGTTACAATGGGACCAAAGGTAATATTTATTCGTCCAAAAAGGCAAAAAATTATTACTCAAATTTATTAATTTTATTTTTAAGGGACGAAACGTTATTTTGGAACAATCGTGGGGAAGCCCGAAAATCACCAAAGACGGAGTGACTGTAGCAAAAGGAATCGAATTGAAAGATAAATTTCAAAATATTGGTGCGAGACTAGTTCAAGATGTAGCTAACAACACGAACGAAGCAGCTGGAGATGGCACGACAACTGCCACCGTATTAGCGAGAGCAATTGCGAAGGAAGGGTTTGATAAAATCAGTAAAGGCGCTAATCCCACCGAGATCCGTCGCGGTGTAATGTCTGCTGTTGATCAAGTTGTCGAGGAACTTAAGAAAATGTCCAAACCTGTTACAACGCCTGAGGAAATCGCTCAAGTGGCGATGATCTCTGCAAATGGAGACCAGAAAATTGGAGATTTAATTGCAGATGCGATGAAACGTGTTGGTCGAGACGGTGTTATAACTGTCAAAGTAAACAACAATTTGGGGGGGAAAAATATCTGTATATCGAAAATTAAGGTGTAAATTTTAATTTTTAGGATGGCAAAACTTTGGATGACGAATTGGAAGTAACCGAAGGCATGAAATTCGACCGGGGTTACATTTCACCTTATTTTATCAACACTACAAAGGGTAAAAGAAGCAAATAATAACATTTAAGACTTAATTATAATTTTTTTTTATTTGTTTAGGAGCTAAGGTCGAATACCAGGATGCTTTAATTCTCCTGTGCTCGCAGAAAATTTCTGGATTGCAATCAGTTATTCCAGCCTTGGAGTTAGCCAATGCTCAACGTAAACCATTGGTCATCGTTGCTGAGGATGTCGACGGCGAGGCACTTACCACAATGGTGTTGAATAGGTATGAATGTTACTAATAAATTATTATTATTTTTAGTCAATTTCGTATTAAATTTGATTTTTTTTAATCAGGTTAAAAGTTGGTTTGCAAGTAGTTGCAGTGAAGGCTCCTGGATTCGGCGATAACCGATTAAACACACTCCAAGATATCGCTGTTGCATCTGGTGCGTCTCTGTTTGGGGATGATGCGAACTTTTCTAAGCTAGAAAATATTCGCGCTGAAGATCTTGGCCGTGTTAAGGAAGTTGTTATTACTAAGGATGATACTTTATTCCTTGGAGTAAGTTTTTCTTCTAAAATTTTGAAGAAAGAATTGTAATTAATTCTTTGGTTTATTTACAGGGACTTGGCGAAAAATCGCAGGTCGAGAAGCGAATTGTTCAAATTAAGGATGAAATTGAGTTGACTAAATCAGAGTACGAGAAGGAGAAATTGAGTGAACGTCTTGCAAGACTTGCAAGTGGAGTCGCAGTCTTGAAAGTATAAATTATGAAAATGTCTATATAATTTCAAGAGACTTAACAAATAAAATTTCTTGTTAGATTGGTGGATCTAGTGAACTTGAGGTGAACGAAAAGAAAGATCGCGTAAACGACGCGCTCAATGCTACCAGAGCTGCCATTGCTGAAGGAATAGTTCCAGGCGGTGGAGTTGCACTGCTTCGTTGTTTGCCTGCACTAGAAACCTTAAAATATGAAAATGAGGATCAAAGAATAGGTTTGAATAAAAAAAATAAGGATTTGGATTTGTGTTCCTTTATATTTAAATTCAATTGACATTTTTTTTTAAGGTATTAATATCATCAAAAAATCTCTCAAAATGCCCACGCAACAAATCGCCAAAAATGCAGGCGTTGATGCAGCAGTTGTTGTACAAAAAGTTATCGACTCTGAGAAAGAAATGGGCTACGATGCTCTTAAAGGAATTTATGTTAACATGATTTCAAGTGGCATTATTGATCCAACAAAAGTGAGTTTTCAAAACTTTAATTTACTTACATTTTAACGCTTTTAAATAATTTAATAAAATCACTAGGTTGTGAGAACGGCGCTTTTGGATGCTGCTGGAGTTGCTTCACTTTTAACGACAGCTGAAGCCGTAGTCACCGAATTCCCTAAAGATGATAAACCCATGCCAGGAATGGGTGGTATGGGCGGAATGGGTGGCATGGGAGGCATGGGAGGTGGAATGGATTTTTAAACTGGAAGAAACGAATAGTCGCAGCGCAGGGTTGAAAAGCAAAAAATTTTAAAAGTTTTATTTAACTTAATAAAATTTTTTTTGTATTTTTTTTTCTTATTTTGACCTTGGTTTGGTTCGACAAAGCCCCTAAATGTGCTATTCTGTCTGTCTGGCCGGAATTCATTCCATTTTTGTTAGATTTGAAAGATTTCCTTTGGAGATTTTAATTTTGCGTAGTTGTAATAAAATTTAATAGAAAATAAAAACGAAATTTTGTATTACAGTAAGTGTTTGTTTTAAGAAAGCACCTAATCGGAAGATAAGAAATTCTCTTATCTTCACATACTTGTAAACGTGTCTCCCCTCTTGCGATAAAACTGCGATAAACCTTTGCTTGGCTTGAACAATAAGATAAATCGGTTTCCAGGGAAACACTTTATTTATTCAGTTTAGTTCAGCCTATCTTTTATTTTGTGGTTTATTTAAAATTACTCAGCGAAAATGCCGAAAACATTCATATTAGAAAAGTTTATATCGGACAAATCAATTCACGATATGGATATAAACAGTTGTTTCTCTTATGACCGTCACACGCAACACCCATCCAAAATTTACGGGAACGAAATTTTATTTCGCAACGAACTCAACAAGCTCCGCTTGGACAATTTATACACCGACGTCAAGTTAATTTGTAGGGGCAAGGAATTCGGTGCTCACAAGTTTATCTTGGCTTGCATGTGCGAGTTCTTTCACGAAATGTTTGTCGTGCGACCAGTTTTCGAACGGAAGTCTGTGACCACACTTGAATTGACAAACGTGGAACCGTGCGTCTTGGAAGCTTTGCTGTCGTTTATTTATACGGGCGAAATGGAGTTGGACAACTTTAGTACCACGCATTTACACTCATTGGTGAGAAACAGCATCAGTTGGAAATTGGCTGCTGTTAAGAAAGCAGTGCTCGATCATTTGATGAGATCTTTGAATGAAATGACTTTCAATTACGCAATGCAACTTGCCATGCAGTTGGACGACAAAGAGTCTGAAAGCAAGATACTTAATTTTTTATGTGACAGTATCGAAGCTGTTTGGGTCCCTGCTGAATTTGCTGACATGGACGAGAATCATTTGAATCAAATATTTAATACAGTGTCGGATTCGTTACGGTGTCACGATAATTTGTTGCGAATACTTTTGACGTGGGTTAATTTCAATCCTGAAGAGCGAAGGACAAATCTGAACAGGTTATGGAAAAATAAATTTAGGACTTATTTTATATATAATATATAATAAAATTAATTTAATTTGTGCACTTAGGTTGCTTGCCTTCATCAATTTCGAAAAAATCACCGTTACACTCGCGAATGTGCTTCTCCAGGGCAAATTTTTTATTGGGTGTGGAGAGAGCAGGTTCCTCAAAGAAGAACTGAGGAATAAAATCGTAGCGTTCACCGAAATCAAAGAAACGGTCATGCCTTGCGAATGGCAGGGAATTATGAACGACGAAGTGAAGAAATCAATCAGCATCGTGCCCAGTCTTGAAGTTTCGCCAAACCGCGATCGGTTCATAATTGTCGTTGGTCGAGACGAATCAAACAGAGTAGTTTACGTCAAGTACAACTTCATGTTAAACGAATGGAGCGACTTGCAAGACACCGGCGCATCACTGGAAGATCAACCAGGAATCAACATATACGACGACAAGATCTTTTTCATCGGCGGAGAAGACTTTCGTGGCAACAAATTGACTCGCGCTTCTTACTTTGACATGGATACCCTCAACTTCAGAAATCTTCCCGATCTCGAAGTGCCCAGAATGACTCCAACCATCATTGGCTACGACAATTACATCTATGTGGCCGGTGGGGTTGGGAGATTCGGAAATCACGGATTGACAATTGTGGAATACCTCGATTTAAGAAAAACCGACAATTCGTGGTCACCGTTGCGGGTTCTGAGGAAATGCCGAGATAAAAATGGACAAGGATTTGTGATCAACGATAACATGTTTGTTGCTGGAGGTGGATGCTCTCAACCAGAATACTATAGTTGGAAAAATACGGCTTGGACGTTAGCAAAATCGTTACCGTGCGACGACGAAATGAAGTTGGAAAGTATGTACGCAGTTGCAGACGAACACCTGTACGCGTTCAAGTATTACAGGCCGGAATTTTTACACAGACTAGATGTAGACAACGATGAATGGGTTTGTATCCCTGCAAAAGGAAAAGCTCCAGAATGGGTCGTGTCTACTGTGGGTTGGAAATCGATTATATTTGCATTGGATAAGTCTAGATATTTACATACTTTTGATGTCGTAACGCAATATTGGAGCACTATTAGCAGAGTACCAAAGAATTTAGCTCATCCTGTGTATGTTGGAATTTGACCTCATATACGTGACAAAAAGTAAAACTATTAGGTTAAAATGGCTGTATTTTGTTTTTAACCTTTCAAAAATTGAAAATGTATCTGAAAACCTGAAAAAATGTTATTAGTTTTGTTACTGTCATATTACTGTTGGATGTTAATTTATTCAAATTACAGTGACTTAAAATAGAAAAAAATATTTTTAAACTTTTATTATACATATGAAAAAAAGAAATTAAAAAATTGCATACGAATATTTTTTAATTATTTATGCTAAACAGATGTAAAAACTAATTATTGAACGCAGAAATTACAACAGGAAAAGGAGAAGGAAAAGCTTATGTCGATGACTCATAGCCAGATGTTTTTTTGTTATGTTTTGATTTTATTCCATTTTCGATCAGATAACAGCTTTAAAATGGCTATGAAATTTTGTTATGTTTTATTATATTCTGTCTACCTTAAAATCTCTGCTGCTGCTCCTGTTCTGGACAAGAGTTTAGGAGATCAACAATCTTTGACATTTGAAGAGAGTCTTCAGAGCCAGTTTGTTTCAATTCTCAATAACTTTCAAGTTAGATTTTTTAAAATGATTTTTTTTCCTAACTTAATTTAATTTGTCTTTTTCATTTCAGCTAGTGGCACTGATAGTATTCGCAGTTATAATAATTTTTACCTTATTTCTCGGCCTAAAGAAAGTATTTTACAGAATGTATTTTTGGAAGAAAAGGTCATGGGAGGACCTTGATTATAAAAACTCAAAATATAAACCAGTTGTTTGTATTCATGGCCTACTGGATTCTGCGAGCTCCTTAGATTTTTTTGCCGACGTCATACGAAAGGTGATAAACATTTTAATTTTTTCCCCTCATTGGCGTCGTAAAAACTAGTACTGTTGAATTTCATTAAGATTTAATTATACAACTTTTAATGATTCTCGTATTTTGCCAGGAACATTTTGGAACATTAGTCAAAGTTTTGGATGTATATAATGGCTTTGATAGTTTTACACCAATGTGGAAGCAAATTGAAGGAATCAAAGAAATAATCGAAAAAATCTGTGATGAGCATCCTGAAGGAATTAATTTAATAGGAGTTTCTCAAGGTTTTAAAAGATGAAGTTGTGTATGACTTGTTTATACAAAATAAACTTTTCAGGTGCATTGCTGGCAAGAGGATTTTTGGAAACTTCTGATAAACACAATGTTGACACTTTTGTGTCAGTTGCTGGGCCACACATGGGTCAATTTGGCAGTAAGTCATTTTTATTTATCAAGATACAGTAATCTATATTTAAATGACTGGTTTCACAGTCCCATTGATTCATTGGATACCTGGATATAAATATTTAATAAGAAATATATATAGGTAAGGCTGCCTATACTACTGCTCAGTTTGAAACATCATTTTTATAAATGAGATATATTTAGGTTTGCATACACAAACTGCCTTCAGAAGTTATCTGCACCTGAATATTGGAAAGGTATGACATGAGTTACATAATTCTGCTATCAAGTGGTTCGTTATCGACTGTGATGTTGATATTGCAGATCCATATCACATATCTTTGTATGAAGAAACGTGTACCTTTTTACCGTTATTAAATAACGAGAAAAAACACCCAGATAATGAAAGTAAATAGCAATAGACTTTACAAATATTATTAGGTATTGATAAGGATTTTTATTTTTATTAATGAAGGATTTAAGACAAACTTCTCAAGACTCCGTCATTTAGTGCTTATTGGTGGACCAGATGATGGTTTTATTTCGCCATGGCAATCTAGGTACAGTTGTGATTTATAACTGTTTTTATATATAACTGGCTTATTATTCATTTGAAATTTTACAGTCATTTTGGCTATTACGATGATCAAGGAAATATCGTTGAAATGAAAGATCAAAATGTGAGTGTGTTGTGGTGAAGTAATATTTCATTTTAATTAAATGTTTTTACACTATTAAAGGTATACACCAACGACTCATTTGGGTTGAAAACCCTTGACGAGAGAAAAGCTATTACAACATACTCAATACCAAATACAGCGCATTACTTTTACGTATACAATGTACCTTTAATCAAGAAATATATGTTGCCACATTTAAATTAAATTTTTATGGCTCTTAGTGATATCCGGAACTCAAATTTATTTTTCACAGATTCAAATTGTATGTTAACTGTGACAAAAATGATGTTGCATAACTTTCAAATGACATGCAAATCACATACAAATCACATACAACAAACATACACTTCAGACATATATTTCTAGATAAACATAAATTTTTTTTTTTTATTATTAAAAAATACATGTTGGAAATTACAAAATTGAAAGCAAAATCAATGAAAAAAGAACACAACTGTATTTAATATTAATATTTTAATTTAAACTAAAAACAACCTACTTTTACATTTGTAATTCTGCGTTACCTAAATTTACACAAACAACTTATTTGTTAACTTTATATATAAACAAATTTATTTGCATTTTGCACTTCTTTTTTTTTTTTTAAAGTTTGTACACAGATTTTATGGAACGGTGTTTCATTGCGTGACTAGTTGTTGACGACACTTTACATTATTAGTTTCGAGAGATTGAAAAGTAATCAAGCATAAATTTTCCTCTTCCCATTGACCTATATGATGCACAAGGTAAATATACCACGCACATATGTGGATAAAACCGTACGACTGACAACATCATTTTTATTTCCAAGACAGACGCACAGCTGGTGAAATGGTTATCATTAGCAGAATATTATACGTATTTATCCTACATTGGATTAACGTGGACGCTAAAAATATTAGTGATCAAAATACTTTAATCAATACTATAAATAGTATTTCCAAAGTAGCTACGTTTTTTGAAAATAATATTCAAGATGCCAACCTCGATGGAGTTTTTGGGATTCATGCTTCTCAAAGTACAGTATCCGTACCATAATTTTTTCAGTTAACTAAAATATGTAATTAATATAAATATTTTCAATGATCTGTTCACTGTAAATCAAAACAGATCAAGTTAAGGTTTTTAAATTTTCAAATTTTGAATTTTACATAAAAAATTATGCATTAAAAAAAATATTTGTAAATGTTTCATTTATTACCTGGAACTGAAAGGATGTTGACGTATCCTTCTGTAATGAATGATGAGCAAATACATTTTTGTCATACAATAATTTTATTTATTGAAAATTTGAGTTGTAATTAATAGCTTGACAACATATGCAACTGTATTGCATAACACTTTACGTTTCAGGACAACTTTCTGCTTTTCTGGATAGAATATCGCAGAAATGCTTGCCACAGGAATTAACAAGTATGAGCGAAACGAATAAAAAATTGCAGAACTTGCAATATCGATTAAAACTCATCTCTGAAATTGCAATACCTCACATTAAGCAGAAGTACAACAAATATTTTGAAAGTAAGAAAAACAAAACTTTTTGTCATTTGAAAAAAAAATTGTAATTTTTCCATAAATTAAATTGCAGAAGTTTCATTTGCATTTGCAAAAGAATGGAAGTTCTTCGAGCCATTGCGAGATACGAACGATTCACTTTTGTTTCCAACCGGAAAACCTAAGAATGATCCATTTAATGAAACGTTATCTGATGGCTGTTTAAGTGAATTACAAAACAAGAATGAACGGTTCTATAGTTTTTTTTATGCGTTTAAATGTTTAAATTTATTAAATTAAAATTAAAATTAAATGTGGCATAAATTGATGTACGGTAGCCGTTAATAGTTAATTTTTAATTAAATTTAGTTTTTTTTTTTAGATGCAAACTTTCGAAAGCATGTTGGGATTACGCAACTGACTTGAATCATACTGAATACTACATTACTCATCAGTACTTATACTTTGTATTTATAAAATTGGTACGTTAATTATCATAAACCAGTATATGTAATTTTGAAAGTTTAAAAGTGTAATGTTACTTTAATATTTTAGCACGGCTGTGAAAAAGAAATGAATGAAATGGCGAAAAAATACAGCAATCAATCATCTGCTGATTATTTCTTTACAACATATTGCACAAATATTTATAGAGAAAGTCAGCAAATAGCTAAACATAATTTTTCAGAAAAGGACAAGGATTTATTTGCCGAACAATGTAAGAGTTTTTATTTAGTTTGGTATTTTATTGTGGTTCAGTTTTACAATATTGTGTTATATTTATAGTAGGATTATGTGGACTGTTAGGTTACCATACATTTTTTCCTTCCGAATGGGTAAATGCAATGATTAGTTGGCAACAACCATCCGGGTGCTTTACATCTGAATGTGAGTAAACCTGATTAAAGTTTAATCTGATGCAAGTATGCAACTAAACTGAGTTTTAACTTTCAAGATACCGGTAATAAACCATCGAGAAAGAAACGAGAAGAAGTAGAAATGTCAGGTAAGAGTTGCTTTACTTATTAATTCAAGTGTGAATTGTAATTAGTGTACGTTTGATATTGCAGGTGGATGTCTTTCGCACATGACAACAGTTGTGTTACTTGCTTTGCAACAGTCTGTCCGCTACTTAATGGAACCGCAACTTCAAAGTAACTGTAAAAACTGGACTGCTAAGGAGTAATAACAACTCTGTACTAGGAAATTCACTTGCAATGGTCACATCACAAAGAAGAAAACTTGTGAAATAATAATAAAAAAAAACTTTGTTTTGTTAAAGTAAATGTGATTTGATTTACATTTCTGTTTACATTTGCGACCCTTGATGGAGTAGTAATCGCATTGCTATGCAGGAAAGCCAAAATAATTTTGAATATTTTTCACTTTTCACTCAAGGGTTTACATCACATTTTTAATTTTACAAAAAATTATAAACATTAAACAGTATTTCCATTGTCCATATATTGCGCACAATACGAGTTCTTCAACAGCGCATCAAACAACTTTTCAAAGAACTTGCTTGCAGTGTCGTCGCTGCACGTGGACAGAGTGGACACGACACACTCCTTGATGTTTTTGGCATGGCTAAAAATATTACAAAAAAAAATTTAGTAGCAGGTTAATAAATTAAAAAAAAAATAATATATAAACTTACGTGCAGCCTTCTTCCGATTGCAAGTCGTCGAAAGTTTCAGCTTCTTTCGGTGCCATCACATTTACAACGTCTTGAACACATTGCATAACTCCAAATTTCTTTGCACTTAAGCACTCTGAACCTTTGTTCACGAGATCTGTTTACAAAACCAACCCAAAAAAAATTGAAGTTTCGAAACGAGCATATATGATGTTATGTAAAAGTGACCTTTGATTGGTTGTCCGTTATCTTCGCACGCAGCATCCAATAACGCGTAAAGCGGTTTGATCTGGTCGGCAAGTTTTTGTTTTTTCTCATCGCTCAAACAAACCCCCAGTGATTCTTCGAAACTTTTGACACATTTCTGCAGATCTGGGTTTCTATTTCGAAATAAATTATTAAAACGACAAGTATTTTGTAAATCACTTTGAAAGAATTATTACTCGCAAAGAAATTTTACAACTGCTTCGACGGGATCTGTATTTGCACTCGTAATCATGGTCGACTGAAATTGGGCCGACACTTGCTGAACGCAGAGTTGAAATTTGGTAAAGGCATTCGAAAGATCAATGTTATTTTCTTTTAAACATTCCTTGTCCGATTCATTTTCGACAACTTTGATAAGTTGCTGCGAGTCGTCAGAAAAGACGACTTGAAAAATAATTTACAATAATAGGTTAAATGATGCTTTTTTTAGATTAAGAATGAGTTTAAGATTGAATTACCTGCAATACAGCTAACGAGCAAAGCCAGTAAGTAGTAGTGACGAGCCATTTTCAGTAAAATGCGAAGCATTGTGCAAGCGAATAGTATTTATTCTATTCCTTAATTCACTTATTTCCCATTAGGGCACGACTTCCGGTATGAGCTAACCGAAATCTGATTGCCGAGTTGCTAGTAGTCAGGTTATCAAGTGAGGAAGTTAGGTCAAATCAACACTAATCAATGGATTAATTCGAAACTTTATATGCTGAAGTACTTAAGTTGTTACGGGTCAATTTGTCTTTCTTAGTATCGATGAAGAAAATTTGTATAGGCAGAAAATGTCATATAGATGACATTTCTATAATCATAGCTATCACTTTTCATGGTCGTGGATATGATAATTTTTTTCTTAACAATTTCAAAGTGCGCATTATTGAATGAACTTTAGCATTTGGCACACATATTTAAGAATTTATTTTAAGACGATTTTTAAAGTTATTTATGTAGAAGAAATTTTAAATGTATTTGAAAGACATTCCCGAACGACATTCGTAATACAAAATAGGAGGAAATCAAATCAATCTACAAAAAATAGAACTTGGTCCAAGATGTCTTGTTAGAAATATTTAAACTAAACTCTTAATCTGGTTAAAGTAGCGTCAATAAAATAAACCACTCTTCTTTTTTTATTGGTTTTTCAAATACAGAAATTTATTTAGTGTGTTTTGATATACCATAGTATTTAGGAACTCCTTCTGATACATCTTTGAATGTTTTTGGCATGGGTTCATAGATTGCTGGATCAACAAACATTCTGTTCAAAAGGTTTATTTTATTTTCTTCATCGAAAATTAATGTTTGGGTGCTCTTCTGATAAAGATGATCATGATAAATACAAACTTACATAACTGGTACAATCTCTTTAATTTACCATTGACTTGGATTCTTCTTCAGCTTTTTTAATCGCTTTTAATTTTTTTCTGCAGATATTTGATTCCAAATTATAAGCAGTTACTAGTTAATTATAATGTATTTTATAAATACTGTACTTGGATTGTCTTTTCTACATTTAAAGCAAAAAAAATTAAAAAATATGATTTTTCTTTCCATAGATGTAAGAGTATTACCTTCCACCAGATAAATAACAAAACTGATAACAAAATTAATGCAGTTACAAATATCATGATGAGTACAATCACGGCAGGCAGAAAATTCGAATTTTTAGCATTATTTTTGGACTTGGAGTTAGTAACATTAGTCGGTGCAGTAGCACTTAACCTGGATTGTGGCTGCAAAAAACATAGAAAAAAATGTTAAGATTCGAAAATATTAGAATATAGATAGTGAGATGACTTACTAAATTCAGAGATCTACCTTGGATAAATTTTTGACTAACATATTCAAGCCCATCATTATCTAATAAACATTTAGTTGTAAAATATTTTATTCCAATATAAAAAATTGAGATGTTACTTAAGTTTCGAGTTTTGCCTTGTGGTTGTTTACTATTTTTCATATTTAGAAGTATTGAATAATCAAGTTTATCTTTATCTGCAATTTCTTTTAACTTAACTAAAAATTTATCTATATTCATTAAGTACGTCTTTATGAAACAATCTCGCTCCTGGATGTCCTTCAATTGCTTAAATCTTGAATGCATGCATTGATCAAACCGAAGAATTGCATCTTGTGTTTCTTCGACATCAGCGATGTCATAATATGAGTGACCTCGAATTTGAATTTCTTCTGGCGAAATAAAACGCGGAGCGGACAAGTCAATGTCGTCACTTTCGACGAAAGGTATCGACACTGAAAGATGCAAATAATAAATGCAAAATTGTCTTAAAAAACAGTCGCAAATCACTTGCAATCTGGAAAAGGACTATCAAAAAATTCATCACAGTTTAATTCTTCCCAAAATGGCGGTGGATTATATTGTTTATAGTTGGCTTCTGTTGACGTCGTTGATTTAAATTTTAAAGTTTTCCAACATTTAGGCACTAATGGAGAACCTGACTCTGCTAAAGCTACGTACAATTTCCTCATAAGAAGTCTGTGGAAAAGGTGAATGTAATCATTGCTGGCAATGTCCCCGACTTTAAATGCTAATTAAGAAAAAAAATTAGTCACATATGGTTTCTCAGATTATCACTAAGTTATTTAAACCAGAAAATCGGGCTGGAATTAGAACGTTAGTGACAAACTTGAACATATTTTGATTGAATTCAACTTTTAAATTCTGTTTTGCAATTTTATCGTCCACATTGTCGATCTGACTTTGAATGTGATTATATAAATTCAGAAGCAATCCCTCAAACTCTGGCGAAGTAATGTCCATTTCTTGATTGGCCAGTTCCATCGTCGTTCCATCGTGTAATAACTGTGGTTCAATGAGATTTGAAATGTAGCCTTCGTCAGCACCTAAAGTTAGTTAATAATTAACTGACAGCTGATGAAACAAATTTGTAAGTTTTTATTTACTGTGAATATCTGGATAATTGAGAAACGTTTTGAATGGTCCACAGAGACTTGTCTTTTGCTTAAAAATAAATTTTATAAAAATGTTTAAAATATTTAAAACTTATTACCGGTCTTTGTATATTCTGTGAGTTGAAGTAGCAGTATGTAAAAGTAAGTTTGACGTATGCACGTAAATGTTTTCATTTTAAACAAATAAATTTCACGTTTTGAGTCGTAGCAGACAATTACCGATCGCTACGACCCTGTGGTGAAAATTGTATTGAATCGATTAATTTCAAGGAATTAATAAATTTTATTCTTTTGTTTTATTATTTTTATAATAAGAAGCTAATCAGTTATATAAATAATAAACAAAAAGAAGAAAAAAAAAATTAGCTATAACTGTTTCAAAGATTTGAATATAGAGGTCAGGTCGGTCTTCGAAATTAGGTTTCCGTTTTCTGACATGAGCATTTCCGGTTGAGTGAAAGATCCATCTCGTCCAATATATATGTCTTTTCCTTTGAGACAACAATTCAGGTACTGAATATATTTTGAATTATAACTTATTTCAATTTATTTGCATTTTAAATATACAGTTTGTCATTTAATAGTAAATACAATCGAGTGGTATTATTAGCCGATTGCATCCGAGTAAAAGCAGTGGACAAATGATATCTTGAAAATCACAGCAGAAATATTCACTTGACATGGTAAGTAAAATAGTAAATTTGGCAATTCTGGAAATCCTTATTCTTGCACCTGAAAGAAAGAAATTGAGTCAATTAGAAAGAAATTACTAATTACACTGTCATACGTATTTTGGCTGCAAGTCATTAAGAAATTCGAAAAATCGTCTATTAAATTCATAGTGATAGCACTTTTCTTCCGTACGGTTAGCTACACTCTTAATTTTATAACTCATACAGCGGAAAAAACTAAGCAAAACACCTTCGTCGAAAAGTTCTTCGGCACTGTACAAACGACTCTCTCGAAATCTCACTTTATCTTTGACAATTTCTGGTGGTCGAATATCAATTCCTTCCTCATCAAAGTACGGAATTACTGGTAGAAACAATGATGGTTGTTATAAGTTTGAGAAATGACTTACACATTTACTTTAAAGGCTTACTGTTTGAATTACTTTTTTCAAACAAAGAAGGGCATCTATTGTTCATCCACAAATGGTAATTTACGACGTTTAGTGGTCCAGCATTTACGAGTAAAAAATGATCCGGTTTAACCCGAAACTTCAGAAAAGTTACAAGCGATTTACATAACCCTGAATAATTTTCATTTTCCCGTGGAATGTACGCTGAGGGCACTTTCAGCTTGTTGTGTTTAAAATACATAATTAATAATTGTAAATTGTAGTCGTTTTTATCTGAAAGTAATTTATAAGAGGTAATATTATCTTCCTAGAAATAATTATATCAAGACAATACGAATTTATGTTACAGAATTTTTATTAGGGTTGTAATGTTTTATTAGAGATTATTATTATTATTTGATCTGAAAATATTAAACTGCTCTTATTCTGATTTTGGCATTCCTTATTGACACGTTTAATTTAACTAACTGAATATGGTAATATAGAAATTTATATAGAAATGGGTTATTAATTAGATGTTATTGATTTAATTTTGTTTTTTCAGTCATCAAGAACAGCTTTTGTTATTTTTATCATTATGGTAACAATTTTTGTGGTTAATAGTGACTATCATAAGCCAGGTGCTACTAAAGAGAAACCGAGTGGGAAAAGCAAAGCACAAGTTGCAGCAGAAAAGATTTTAGCAACTGAAGGCACCCCCAGTGCCGAGTTGGACGTATTTCCTTTTATCCCAATTTAAAGAATTTACTATGTCGTTAAGATTCACAAATTTTAACATTAAAATTATGAACATGAAATAAACAGGTATGTTCTGACACTTAAAACGTCTTTCGGGAAAACTTTAAATTGTTTTAGAAAATTAATTGCTATAAACTCTTGTCACTTGGCGACTACTGTGTCAACATATAGTACCAGTAATTTACAATTAGACGAAAACTTACCTTGTATTTTGAGTTTTATTATTCTTTGCACAAGCGTTCTTAATTCTCGATTGAACTTTTTGTAAAAGTTATCATTTTGTCTTTTATCCGGTAACTTAAACAAAACATTCAAAACATAATAATAATATTTCCTAATCACTCGGTGCAATGCTGGACTTTGCAATTCAATAACACTTGACCCGAAATGCAGACCGTTGTAATTAACTGTTGGAAAATAGATGCCCTTTAGATAGTTGCTGATATAGGGATCAAGGTCGTGTAATGTGAACTTGGGATAAAAGTCGTCGTTATTATGTATTGAAAACTGTAAGTCATCAAAATAATTTTTGTCTGGGTAAATTCCTGGTTCGAAGGCTGCTTCTGCAACATCTGATTAAAACAGAATAAATAGTAAAAATTCTAAGATTTTTGAGTTTTAGTTGTACCATAGTATACAATTGGTTCTTCTTCATCATCGGGCCATCGAAGTAAAACTCGAGTATTTGTTGAAACGAATTCGAGGACAAAACTGTTTATCAACACAATAAAAAAAGTGAATATTTTGTGCAAGCCATTCATTTGATAACGGATTCTTCAGGTGATGAGAAATGATGTTTTAATTGTTTAAATGGCGAATCCACGTTTGTATGTGGCTGCCATCTGTTATCACAGTGATGCATGATAAATGTTACGTATTTCAAGTTTTAAGAAATTCTGTGTATGGTATTGCATTTAAATTCGACTTTAGATAAACGACTGATAAGTAAATTTAAATGATGAGTTTTGAGAATTTGTGTAAACTGAGGTGAATGATTATGGTATACTTTTAGTGATCTTTGGTTTTAGATTAGAGCAGTAAGCCGTTTAATCTCTTGGGTTGTTGCAATGACAATATCCTGATTGATAATGGTGGTATTTTTATTGGGACTTTTTGATTTATTGGTAAAGCAACTTAATTTTTAATATTTATTGTCACTTTATCTATGAAAAGTTCATTAAAATACTTCCATTTTAAAAATAACGACTTTATCATTGTGAAATATTGCATCTGCTTTACTTCTAACACCTGCTAATTCTCTTATCACCTGTACACATAGCAAAAAAATCACTAGTTGATAAGATCCTAACGGTTTAAATCTTGAGAAAAACACCATAAGACGCCAAAGACATCAATCATCATGGCTAAAAGCATGTCTCTAACTTTAGCGGTTCTCTGTCTAATTTTACTTGGTGAGTAAATTACGAATTAACAAAAATGTTAGCACTAATACTAATGATATTGTGTAGAATTGTGGGGAAGAGGTGTTTCTGATGAAATCAGGTGCCCTGACAGCAGACGATGTGACGACAAGCGAGAGACGTGTTGCATGGGTAAAACCGGTTTTTACTATTGTTGTTGGCACCCACAAGCGACTTGCTGCGAGGACAAAATATCCTGCTGTCCTTCCGGTCAGAAGTGTATTGGCACCAATTTCTGCAGTGGTGATCCATGGGCGAAGTTTAAAGGCGTTTATCAATTAAAATAATCGAATTAATCGATTTGTACGGTTATGTAATTTAATTTAATAAATCATTATAGTAATTGTACACAAAATACTACAATACAATTCCCTGCACACATTACACAAAGGTTTCTTCACGCTGGCAGCTGGCGTATGTTAGTTGTCGCTAAGCCAGTTTACTTAGGATTAAATTAGGATCATCCCGAATGAGCTTATTTAAAGGTTAGCTAAACCAGTTAAGTTTAATCCAACTAGATTAGTGAATATCGTTTCATCTAGGTGCGAGTTGATCAGATAGTTCTAAATCTACATGTCTTTGCCTTTTTATCTCCGTAAATAGTTTTTCCATTGCTATTCTTCGCTTAAGTGCCTGAAATAGCCATATACAATCAAACAAGTGAAGAATAGATGTAGATAAATACTTACAACACGCAGATTATAGCCTGAGATGACAGTTAATGTTAACATGAGGAGAATACAACCACACAAAGCAACCAACTTCTGTTTTGATAATTTCATTAATGACTTCCAATGGAACTATTACCGTACATAAATTCGACATCAACATTTGCAGTATTTAATTTAAGGAGAAACGTACCGTAAATAACCTGTTTAAAATATTAAAGACGCTATTACCCTCTGACAAAATTTCTTCCATTAATTTAATTAATCGTTGACGATCGGCGTTCCAATGAGAAATACTTTTTCCTAATCGACTATCTGATCTCCTATGCTCGAACCATTTGAAAGCTGCGTCTATCTTATGCCAAGATTTTCTCTGCAATGATTCAACATAATTTACACGATTTATATTTCACAATACGATGCAATTGTTACTCCGAGATTTCTCCTGTATCTTCTAATGAATCGTAAAAATCGCCTATGAAACTGACTGAAGTAGCACAGACGTTCGGGTCTGCTAGGAATACTATCAATTTTCATGATCATGCACTGATAATACGTTAGCAATTTTTGTTTACGATACAACTCGTATTCACTGTAGTGTCTGGGACCTAATAATTTCACTAGGTTGTTTTCCACTATTTTTGGTGGTGCAATATTTACTCCTTCGTTGTCATCCTCGGCTGCAACTGAAATATTTCGCCTTATTAAAATAAAAGATTTAATTTCTAAGATCACACTAACAAGGTTAAGACTAAAAAGCTTAATTCTAAAAAAATTAAAATTAATTTTAGACTTTAACCTTGCAAGTGCGAATAAAGCTTTACTGTGGTAATTTGCATCTTCAAAGAACTCAGGACAGTTTTTTTTATTCCATTCCTCTCGATTGGGCATGTTGAGTGGTCCTGAGTTGACAATTATTGGATGTGTTGGATGCAACCACAGAGTTTCGTATGTTGTGTACTTAATGCAATGGCCAACATATACGTCATCTTCTTGCGGTAGAGTTGAGATGTCGGGAAATTCTTGGTTTCGATGCTCGTGGGCGGTTTGTTGCAATCTTCCGAGAAAACGGTTTCTTCGTTGAATTTCGGGTTTGCTGTCTGCAAAGAAAATAAAATTACTTTTTATTGTTATTTATAATTTACGGTACTTAGTTACCGTTCGGACTAGATTCGAGTAACCGATTTATCAGACCGCACATGTTTCCATTGAAATCTTGATAATAATCAGTTCTGTTGCCTTTTGAGCTAAGCGATCCAATGTCCTTTACCAACACGTCGTAGTAGAATAGATGGAAAATTCGATGCAGATAAACTGAATCCGAATCCAATTTGATGTTGCCTATAGTTATTATAGAAGAATCTTGCTTTGGTTTGATTAATCCTTTCACTTCACTCGGTGTCACAATGTGCTCTGAAAATACACAAGTGATAAAATAACATTCAAATGGTTGCTAACTTACTCACCGGGTCTTTTGTGCTTCCTATATTGACATGGCTCTTCGGTGGTGGTGGTGGTGATTGGGGTAGTTGATGAGGGTTCAAAAAAGTCTAATTCACATTGATCACCATGACCACCATGGCTACAAAAATCACTGAGGTCACTTTGGTCTGTAAAAGTTGTAAAAAAGGAAATTAATTACTTCACAGATGAATAATCGAATTTCCGCACCTGAAGAGTCATTCGAACTTCCTTCAATGTATATAGGCCGGAAGTCCCCTTCTGCGTGTTGTCTGTGCGCTTCTTTGTGTAACTCTTCTTTATACAGTTCCAAGTTTTTGAGCCCATCTTGCATTGACATGCCCTCATTTGTCACTTGGAATTGGTGTCTTTCTTCCTCACGAGTTTTCTTTTTTTTGTCGCCGCTTAAACCTAAATGTGGTGCTTCTTTTTCCTCACGATTAAAATATTCTTCTTCGGAAATATAGTCCGTATCAGCATATTGCTCTTCATTTTCACCGAAATCGGCAAAATCTTGATCAACATCTTGAAACGGTATCTGCAAATCTCTTACAAAATCTTTACCGGAATTTGGTTCTGGAAGCGATTGCGGTAGTTCGTTTTCCATATAGTCAGCTGCAAGAATTTTTTTTTTTTCAAACACTTCTTGTTTATTTTTTTCTAAGTAATTTCTGTCTCTATGTTCACCAGTATTGTAATCTTTCATCTCAGGTTGCCTTTCCACTTCGCCAACATGGTCACCTTGTATTTTTTTCTTTTTTCTGGCTGGTTGGGAATACTCGAAATCATAGTTATAAATATTATCAAAGTTTTCAGGATAATCATACAGTGGATTGAGGACCTCGAAATCCTGATAATTCATATCTTGGTTTTCCTCCGCAGCATCCTCTGATTTACTTTCATCCATTTCCCATTTTTCTTTCTTAGGATATTTTTCTTTAACCACAGAACCCGTCCTTTCAGCCGGTGCATTTTTCTCAACGAAATTATTGCTCCTAGTATCACTGGATTCGTCTTTCGAACTTTTTTTACGTTTACCATCCTTTATGATCTCAATGTAAAAACTTTCCTTTGGCTCTTCCACGATGCTCATTTGGCCTTTTGCTTTTTCATTAGCGGCATAAGAAAAGTCATAATCACTCTTTTCGTCTAAATCTGAATACTGTTTCTCTATTTCGTGTAACTTTTTGACATTTTTGTCCTTTTTTTTGGCATTGCTGTTTACAAATTTTCTTCTGTCTCTGGCTTTCAAACTGGGAGAGGGAGTCCTAAATTTACTTTCTTGTGAATAGATGGGTTTACTACTGCTATCATCGAATCTAAATTGCGCACTAATTTCTTTTAATCTTCGGCGATTTTTCGTTTTCTTTTTTACAGGCTTTCTTCTGAACCTATCTAGCGGTAGATGGCGCGCGTAGACATCTTTATCATCACTCTCATTTGACTCATCAATCTCACGTTTTCTTTTCTTCACTTCCAACTTGAAATTTTCAAGTTGTGATTTCTTTTTATCTCGTCTGATCATTTGGTTGGATTTAATCTGCGTTGAAAATGTGTTGTTCATTGAAAGAGCGGTGGGTTTGGTTGACTTTTCCGAAGTAGGAGAAAAGCCGCTTTCTTTCAAAAATGCTGTCCTGGCTAGTTTGGATACATTCAAAGAGTCCGACTGGCTTTTGGATGGTAAAATGGATCTGGGATGTGTGATGTATAAACTACTCACGAAATACACGGCCATTACGGTCCGAAACCAAGTTTGCATTGTGCATCCATCTGCATTGTAAAATAACATTTAATGCAATGTTTATGTGCAATGAATGAATTAATGACTTACCAAATCATTTTGTGTGTATTTCCAAGTCATGTCATCTTCCAGCGTACATGACACTAAAAAAGTGAATCAGTAGCTGCTAAGTGACTATGCTGGACTACGATAGAATCAGGAAATTAGCCAATACCCAATGTCACCATTGGTGTAGGCCTAATTTGTTGTTTCATGTTTGTTGCTTCTAACTTCTACGCTATTGCATTGTTTAACTAACATAACAATCGGTTTCTGCCGTTTTTGTTGTGGTAACTGGCATTTAACTGAAATTCTGACAGTGAGTGTCACTTTATTTCTGCGAATGCTAATTATATTTCTTTTTTTTTTCTTTCTAGTGACTATAAATGATGCTTAAACAAATATTTGATAAGGAAAAAAAAAAATCAAGTTTGCACTGCCTTATTTGGGATCCAAATGACTGAGGTAAGTCTAACAGCATTTTGACTTGTTGTTTTAACAACTCAACTTTTCACATTATTTTGTTGATGCAAAAAAATTGCTGAAATTGTTTATTCACAACACGAATTATTGTGAGCTGTTACAGTCAAGCCACAGTCATGATTAAACTTGTTAATTTGCTCGAGGAATTAACCCTTTGGCAATACTAAATGTTGCTATGAATATTCAAAAATTAAAAAAAAAATGTTATTAAACGATTTCAAGTAAGGAAGTAAAACTGTAAAATTTTCTTTCCTCTAACTTCCGTGGATGGCGCGAGGGAGCGCAATGTCCTAAATCTAAGTATTGTGACGTCAAGAAACCTGTTCTCTATGATAAAGTAAGACAAGAGCTTGAGGCATGTAAGTGCATCTCTGTTAGGCAAGAAGTTCATATCAAAGCCACACTGTTCCTTCATTTAAATTGAACTAGAATCTGTTTGCAATATGGAGTCAACAGTTCGGTTGTGGCAATTAGGAATATTTCTTCTAGTCTGCAAATTAATACAAAACCAAGGTATGGATTACTTTTTTTTTTTTTTCTTATTCTTAATTTTACTTTTTATAATACGCATTGCTAAGCATGTTGTGAACTGAATTGGAAATTTGGCAAGGATTTTCAGTTTTGATTTAATTTTCTTTATAATAACATGGATATTATTGAAAGATTGATTAGGATGTAAGGGTAAATTTATGCTGGGTGTCAAATCCAGTTTCACTTTTCTCATGCAACGTGATTTTCTTTCTTTTTTGTTGGCTAAAAGTCTTTGATGCAAGCAATTACAGCTGGTTTAGGCTAAGCACCGAAGCATGTACAAAGTGATAACGGATATAATTTATTTTCTTATTTTTTTGTATTTTGTAAAAATTTGCTTTTTTTCATATGTGGTTAAACCCAACTGCAACTTCCTTTAACTTTTATGCATCGAATGATTCTAGCGTCACATCGGGTTAGATTTGACATGGGAGAATTGAAATTGTGTTGGGAAAATGTAAACTTGTGGTGTAGTGCAGTTAAGCTCGAACAAGTTTAAAGAAGTTTAAAGTGTTTGTTTGCAGAATTAGGAGAAAGTCAGGAAGAAACCTATTTTTGTTTTCATTTTCAAAGGCGGAAAGCCTACTTTTGCGAGTCACATCAAAAGTAGGTTGATTCGCTCCTGAATCTGGCTTACCGGCTACGCCCCACCAATGCCTGAAGGAAAGCTGGATTAATATTTGCTGTGGGCACTGGTATTTAACTATCGTTATAAATAAGTAAAACAGTTAATCAAAGACTAAATAAACGCTTTCGGCTTACTTACATGTGTCCATTTATAATTTTTAATTAGAATAAAAAGTATTGTGCATTTAAGAAAGTTATACATGTAAATAATAGACCTGATTTTTTTTTGTTTTGAAAGAATGGGATCAGCAATGCTTCACTGATATTGCATCTTTTCCGTTGTTTGTTTGTTTCGGATGTGCTTTGAACTGTGTTTGCTGTCTTTTTACTACTTACTGCATTTGAAATATACTGACATTTCACGGATAACTTGATTAATTTCATTCTTTAGAACTAAATTGCTGGTAATTAAATTCACATTTACCATACATTATATAAATAAAATGTGATACTACTGTGAAGAAATGCGGTATTGAAGGCCTAAGTTTACGTCCTTGAAAACAGAACACAACTTTTAAGGAAAAGTATACCTCATCAAAAGATGGACCTAAATCTTTTAAGTGTTTCTTTGTACGTAAGTGCTTTGTGCCTTGTGGTTTTTTTTAGTGTACAAGCAACAAGAATTTTTAAATAGAATTTTTGAAGGAAAAATTAAACACTAGAGGTAAAACGAAAAGAAAAAGAAGTTTTTCTCGAATGAAACGGTACTTCTATCAGCCATTAAAATACACGTGATTAACTACTGTTCGTATTAACAAGGTTCGTCTGCTGTTTGTGGAGGCCAAACAAATTTACGTATAACTTCCGCATGCTCCACCCACTCTCATCAGTCGTTTTCTCATTACACCTACACACAAGTCAAATATTGTGGCTTGTTATTGAATTAGATGCCTTTAGCAATATGTTTAAATGTCAAAACAAGTTATCACGACTTTTACATTAAGTTTTTAAATAAAATTTTTATGTTAAAAAGATTTAATTTTAATGTATCTTTTGGATACATGTTGTAACAAACGTAAAAAAAAAAAGGAAAAAAAACATTCCCACCTCAATTTTCCAAGTATGTAACCCACATAGGGAAAGGGGTTTGGGGGAAAAACCAGGTCAATGGCAAAATTTCTCTTGGTGGAACCTCCCAAGTTGTGGATGAGACCGTTTTAACCTTCAAGCAAGGACGAAGGCAAAAGTCTCTTAGTTCGTAGTCTAAGTTCATGGAACCTATGTGTCAATGGACCTTACTGTAATAAATATTCATAAGGTTTTCGGGAAAAAGTCTTAATTTTGAAAGAAGAAATTCCTGGGGAGGGCAGGGGAATTGCCACTGGTTCACACCAATAAATCATTTTTAGCCTTTTTTTAATGATTTCTTATTCAGGTAAAGAAAAATTAGCAAAGGGCGGTAAGAAAAAGTGGTTTAGAATAGGCGCTCTAAAGTATGACTTCATGCAACCTTACTTCAGGCCAGTTTTACAGTAGGTGTGAAACATTTTTATCATTTGAAAAAATGTTTGTTTGGAATGCTTATTAAAATAGGCCTTGGACAAACGATGCCCCAATTGACTAGTAGCCTATAGATGCTAATTATTAAAAAGTACGATCGCTGTGCATTAAAGGAATGCTATTTAAAATGCCATCGAATTTTTTTACATTCTTTTTACCACTTGTTGTTTTTTATTTGAAAGGAAATTATATATATAATTAATTTTGTGACCATATTTTATCAATAATTAAGCAACTGCAATTTGTATCTTTTAAAAAGATATACCGTTAATTAACGTTTTTGTAAACAATATCTGTCTAATGAACTTTACTGCAAGTTCGTTTTCCATATTCTTAAAGAAAAATAATATTTTTTTTAAATTTTTTGAGAAATTATTTATTAATTTTTTGTAAAATATTCAGGTATTATTGGAGGCTAAATTTGTTTGAAAAAAAGTTATTTTATACAGTAACTTAAATATAACTCTTTATTGTGGCGTAAGCTTTCCTTCATTAAATGTGTTGTAATTTGATGTTTAGTAGTGAGTGTACAGTAACTTTTATATGGTTACGATATGAAAAAATTCAGCAATCCAATACATTCAATGAAATTAATGCAAGCTTTCATTATAGTGATGTTGAACTTACCAATCTTAATTCAGAATGGTAAGCTGAAGTAATAAAATAACCACAGTGGTTATTTACAAATAATTAGGTACGTAACTTCAAACTAATGACGCAAACACTTTTCTTTTTTATCACGGTTACGGCCTTAACCTTTATCCCACTGTGATTTAACAGTTCGTGCATGCGGATTTGGGAATTCCCAGATTTCTTTACAGTCCCTAAAAGGCAGTTAAAAATAGCAAAGTGGTAAAATCCAGCACGAAACCAGCATTTGAGTTATAATCGCGGTGAAATTACCTCGCTATATATTATTCTTGTAATTAGAGGCAGTATCTTGCATGTGATGCAGACGTGTATGCGAATTGTAAAAATTTTAAACCATCAAAGAAAAAATATTTTCTTGATAAAAATTGACAGCGGAGTTTAAAGGAAGTGCCAAAGGGTTATGAATGGTCAAAAGCTAGAAGCGAAACCAAGGTTTCATGTTGACTCAAGGTATAAGTGTTTGCAATGCCTTTTAAAGGATAAAGTATTTTTGTCTAATACTGAAATGTCATAGTAAATGCGTCAAAATTTATCTCTCAAACAATCAGTGAATACCTTTTAACACTATATATATTTAATTAACACATTAATTACTTCAGTATCATGTAAATGTGTGGTTATTGGTATGACTGTCAACATAGGGAAATAAAAAAAAGTAGGTTTAGGCCCATTGAAGGTAATCAGCTTATACAGTATTAGTCTAAAGTTTAGCATTACCTCGAATTAAATTATAGGAATGAAATACGAGTCCAACATAATACAGCTTCTTGGCAACGTCAGGTTTTTAATCAGAGCATTATTTACGACAAACAAACAAATGATACTTCTTCTGTTATGGCCCATTGAATTTCTAGAACAAAAAGAATTTTTGTTTTTCCTCAAGGGAAGAAAATTTTAATAATGATATGCAATTTAGTAACAAAAAGTATACTTTTTTTCACATAAAAATTAAAGTGGAAAAATAAAAGTGAAATTTGTTTTTAATCCGGCGTGGATAATCATGTTTGTTTTTGTTGATGCACGCTTTAAAGGTTTGAGTAACATCAACTTGGAGATCCATTTGGAATGGGGTCAACCACGTAATCCATTAAATGAAAGGGAACTCTGCCGTTATGGGTCATTTAACTCTTGTGTAGCTGCAATTTCACCTGCTTGAATGAGGCCAGGTGTGTCTTCAACTTTTTTTTCTCTGTCTTAAAGTTCACTTTCAAACGAGAGTTGACAGTCACGTGTGACAACGTTGCAGTTTACGAGACCATAACAACCTCGAATGTCAAAACGTAGGCCTACTTACGGTGAAAACTATTGCTTAATAGCTTTTGCAAGAATGTAGGGTGTGTAATAGGGGAAAAAAATCCTATGTGGGACATGCACTCCGGGTCTAGACTCATGCCCTACTTTTTTTCCCCTACACATAGCTGGAATTGCGTGATTAACTTAACCGAGTTATGAAGGCGTTAGTTTTTGTTTAAACCAACGCTTGTGTAATTTAAATTTTAATTGAATGTTACCTATATTTATATTCGTTCTTCAAATTGCAATTATTATCACTTGAATGGGCTAAAATTACATGCAACATCATTGCCATTAAGCAAATAGTATTAGAAAAATAGTTAATCTATGTTAATTAAATGCTATTTCAACAATTTACACATTTTTAAATTACTTTATCCAATGGTAAAACTGTTTAACTAACATTGGCACTACTATTTACCTCATTTTTATTTTTATTTGCAGTTAAGTGTTCTGTACTGGAACGGATGTTTTTTTTTTTGGGGCAGTACTTGGGTATGAAATGTGCTGAAAAGTGGTTCATCCCAATGCAAAGTGTATAATTTAATCAGCCACCCATAAATCTCGAGTGATGCTATCAGAGTTCTTTAAGTACAGTGAATTAAAAGTTTAACTCTTCAACTGAAAACCACGAAAATCCAAGCTACCATTAATGTCATTATGTGAACATCTGTACTTGATGTATATAATTTTATAAAAATCTTTTTATAGAATTTGTTGCAACGTAAATCATATTTTCTTAACCGACACGTGGCAATTAAGAGACATTTCTCCTCGAGTAAACTCAACTGAAGAATTACCAATTTGTTCTCAGAACAAACAAAAAATTAAACATAATTCCACAAATCATCACTGAAAAATGTGTTTTTTTAAAAGATAAACATCAACCAGCCTTGCTTCGTAATTCATTCTATGAATGATGGAATACAGTTAGTTCTGTTAGTAAAATTCTGCATTTGACCTTCCCTCATTCCATAGCTTAAAGCCACATATATCATTCTTTTGTTATTTTTCTGATTTCTAAAAATTGATGTAAGCATTTCCAAATTGTGAGGAGAATTTGAAGGTTGAATGAGCGAGGTCACGCGATGAAATAACACAGCTGGTTACTTCACACGTGTATCACGGTGTGTGGGAGGTGTTATCCATTATACCTACGCAAAATAAGGTCATGAATGAAACAATCATTAATTTCTTTTTTACTTTTTCCATTTACCTGATTCAATTCTTTATTTTTATATTAGATTAGTGCATTTTTATGACCCATTTGGAAATTTTCACATCCTTATTTTGATTTGACTTGTTATGACAGATGTAATTAAAGTTTAGCCTAATTTCAAGGCCCGTATCATAAATTTATTGGTAAATTTTGAAAACAAAAGAATGGATATTGTCATGTTGTAATGTCCGACTTTTTTTAATTATGGAATGTAATTGTGAATTTTTTATTTTTCCGTCATAAAATTGTTACCTTGTGTAATACGAAAGTAAGAATTGTAACACTTTCTTTATTATGTATCATTTGTCCCCATTTTAAAAAATACACCATTGACTTTTATTATTTTGTTTTTATTTATTACAGATTCCACATCTCATTACACTATCATCGAGAAGCAAAGATACGATGGTTGGTATAATAATCTTGGTCATCCATCATGGGGCTCAATATGTAAGTAATACATAAATTATAAAAAAAGCTTACTGCAAGAACCGTATTACTTGATAAATAGGTTTGACCTCAAACGCTTAACCTTAATTCATAAATTGCAAAAGATTCATTTATCAAAACATGTAAAATGATAGTTAAAGTAAAGTTACGAGTAATAATAAGGACAAATTATTAATTTGCTTGTGACATTTTTTAAACTGCATGTGATGAAATTTTAATTAAGTGAAGAGAAGTTTAAAGTGAGGTAGATGAAGTGATGATAATTGGAATGATCTAATTATAGTCCTTTAATAGGTAGAGCCGAATTACATAATTCTACTCTTGATATGGATATGTTCTGATTTATTTATTGCTTTGCTTGAAGCATATTTACACGTGTTTTGGATCTTTGCAAGTTTGAAATTCAAGTTATTATCCATTTGAGTACATAATAATACAGTTGGGTTTCATTTCTCGTCATCCAGACAGCAAAATTTGTCTTACGGTACTTCATGTAAATAAGTTGAACCTGTTTAATCATTTGAATTTCTACATTAAAATTTTATTTCAAACAGCTTTTCTGCTTCTGCTCTTATTGTATATTAAAAAAAAATCGTAATAACTTTGGTCTTTTATTTGCGTCAAATTTATAAGTGTATGAAACTAGGCTTCCTTGCAGAACACTTTTTTCATCATCATTAACATAATTACCTTGTTATAATTATTTAAAATTCATCTAGTATTTCTTAAAGTGTTAATTACATTATTTTTTATACAGATAGTCATCTAACAAGAAAAGTCCCGCCTTCATATGCTGATGGTGTTTACATGTTAGCTGGTCAAAACAGACCGAGTGCTAGGGTAATTAGTGATGCTATTATGAGCGGTTCCGATGGAATGGCTTCCTCCAAAAACAAGACTGTGTTAATGGCGTTCTTCGGTAAGACAATGTTTAATTCGATTTATATTGCTAATGAGGAAATCGTAAATGTTTTTCTAATATCTTCCTTGTTATTTTTCCAAACAACTAATAAATGTTGCTTGCGTGCACTTTACTTAACCTTGTCATCTATGGTTACTCTAGGCCAGTTGGTGTCCTCGGAGATACTCATGGCTAGTGAAACTGGATGTCCATTAGAACTACACAAAATTGAAATAGCGAAATGTGATCATATGTATGACGAAGAATGCCAAGGTGATCGATACATGCCATTCCTTAGGGCTGAATACGACAGCAGAACTGGTCAATCTCCCAACAGTCCTCGCGAACAGGTAGCTACAAGGGTCAATTTATGGGATTTTTTTTACAAGAAAAGAATTGGTAATTGTATAATTAAACATACAGCAAGTTGCCTTTGATGTCTAGCAGGGAAGCCATAAAGTTTTGGGACGATTTATGTACTGCACCTTAACTTTCATGACATTTACTTTCAAGTTTACAGTTATCAGACAAATATTTATTATGTGCATAAATATCTAAATTGATTTTTTTTATTTCAATTGATAATTTTATTTTTAAATACAGACCTTGAATCTTTGGCTGATTGCCCGAATTAAATTGGAGGACAACCGCTTTTTTCAATATATTTATATTTTTTTATACTTACCGAAATAGGTCCAATTAAACAAACGGTATTAAAGCTGCATCTAACGGTATTTATATTTAAAGGCATTTACAAAGGGTAATTCACCCAGGATGAATTATATTGTTCGTAAATTACTATTTGATGTGAGTGTCGTGAGAAATTACAGTTGTACACTAACATTAACATTCTGAGAAAAAAAAAAGTTTACAATAACTTATTATACAGTTTTTTGCCCCCAAAGGAAATTCTTATATGAATGCCACGAGGCAAAATATTTATACTTTTTTACATGATTATTGCACAGTATTTCCTTGACTCTGAAAACGCTATTACAGCACGTGGCGAATGAATCATGCTTCTGTGTCTATTGTATACTTTTAATACCTATCAGACACGTGAATAGCAGTTAACCATGAGCGAAGGAAAGTCATGGCCGGAGTAGTGTCTGTCAAGTGAATTCCTAAACAATTGGCTTAATTATACATTCTCACTTTAGCGGAGTTACTACATCTAGGGAAACGAGCTCGGAAACCTTTTATTCCCTTTGTATGAATAAGAGCTAATTAAAAATAACTGTAGTTTTCAGTCGCAAGAATTAAAAATTAAGATTTATTGTAATAAATAATAAACTAATTAAAACTGAAAATTTATTTTTCAACATCATTAGAATTACTTTAATAGCAACGTTAAACTGCATCTTTTGTTATCAAAATATGAAATTGATTTTTAGTTTCGATAAAATGGAAAATTTTTTTGAATTGCTCGTTTGTTTGAAATTTTCTAAGTTCTTTATTTATTTTTTAGATAAATTCCATGACAAGTTGGATCGATGGCAGTTTCGTGTACAGCACGAGCGAAGCATGGGTCAATGCAATGAGAGCTTTTCAAGATGGCAAGTTCCGAGTGGACGAAGATTATCCGGAGCGCAATCATCCGCCACGGAACAAGTTGCGAGTTCCTTTGGTTAATGCACCTACACCGCATTTACATCGTTCGAGGAACCCTGAAAAAATACTCAGTAGGTTTAAAATCTTATTGCATTTCTGTGGGTTGGGAAATCCGAGTAATTTGTCATCTTTTCATTGACATGTGTATCCTGGAGTCAACCCCATTTTGTTGACTGGAAATTAATTTATAGGAAACAAATCGAAAATAAATGTTGCAATGACTCATTCATTGTGTCAAATGTTAATTAAACACAACATTTTATTATATATTAATAGTCTTAAACTTAAGGCCTTTGCAATTTCTTTTATGCAATTCATTTATTGTTCAAGCGTCGTGTGGATTAAAAGTTTTAACCTTGCGAATATCCCTGAGAGGCCCATTTCATTAATGACTATGGTGGCGCAGGTAGGCTGTATGCAACCTTCATAAATCTAGAGCTTTTTTTTTATTTGTATGTAAATAAGTAGTATTCTATTGTTTATTCATATGCAAACAACATTTAACACGTGATTAAAATATTAGGCAAAAAATTGATTCACAAATTTAAGTAAAAACTAAACCGTTTAAGCTAATTTTATAAAGTGATACGTGTAGAACACTTAACTCATTGTCCACTTTAATGTTCGCATATTTTAACAACAAAAATTGGCCCTGGTTGGCACTGCGGGTTTTCGCAACCCTGAATGTTACTTTGTTGACTTTTATTTTCATTTCAGTTCAAGTTTGTGACGTGTACTCTTTGTCCTTGATTAGGTTTCTCACAAAAGGAATGAAACATGAAATGATGTATAGACTAGAAAGCATTAGGTTGAACATCTGTGCATTGCAGTGAAGTTTATAGCAAAAAAACAACTCGTTAAACTGTTGTGTTTTTGCACGAATAATAACTCGTTTGGCATGTGAAGTGCCTTATTGACAACGTGTTTCTGTTTTTAGTGATGATTTGGTAGTCTCTGGAATCTTGTACAAATTTATAGCTTTACAAATGTCAGACATTTCTAAAATTAGCTTTGATGTGTAAACTCCAAATGAAATTAATTTGTTTTCATCATTAAAATGGGAAATGAATTGGAATAATTGTAAATATTGCTGTGTGAAAAGTTTCATTTTACTAAAAGAAATAATATTTTGCAGTGCTTGGTGATGCAAGAATAAACCAAAATCCAGCTATTCTGGCGCTTGGAATTGTCTTCTTTCGCTACCACAATTTTATAGCCGAAAGATTACAGCGAGAGCATCCAGATTGGAGTGATGAGGATCTGTTTCAGAAAACCAGAAGATGGGTCATAGCATCATTACAGGTATTTAATCTTTACATCGTAACGTCTCTTCACACGTCTTATAGAACATGAAGTGCCAATTTATACTTTAAAAAACCATTTTTATGCCAATTAACGCCTATTACGTAACTTTATTTGCCTTAATTCATCTTACCTAAGATTTCATCACACATATTTTCCCAGTTAATTAAATCGAACAAAGAAACTACTCGCACAAAATCCATTCAAAGTAAAAATATAACTTTATCATATTACAATGTTCATTTAAATAAGACTTTCAATTGTCAATTTATAAGATGGAAGTTGTTCCGTATGTGAAACTTCACCATTTAAACTTTCACGCAACTTATTGTGCTATTTACCTGCATTCTTTTATCAAGTGTGCTCAAACAGCACGATTTCATTAAGTAGGTCAATGCTCGCGGTCGACCTGCGCATTGAGGAAATCTCTTTCAGCTCTCCTTTAGCCCAAGGAAATATTTATGAAAGAGAAAGTAGGACAGTGATGGAAAGTTTTTTCTGTGTCTTATTGCATAACGTGATCTAACTCGCTTTATTAACTCAAGTCACTAAATTGACCATTGAAAGTCAATTTAACGCATCAATTTTAGAATAAAATATTAAAAACTCATTTTTTTTTTAGAATATTATAATGTACGAATATATACCGTCTCTATTGGATGAAGTAATGGATCCTTACTCTGGTAATTTTTACCACTGTTTTTTTTTTTTTAGTGAGAAAAAATCTATTGTTATCTTAATTAATTTAGGTTATAAACCAGATGTTCATCCTGGAATCAGTCACGTATTCCAGTCGGCTGCTTTTAGATTTGGTCACACAATGATTCCGCCAGGGCTTTTTATGAGGTTTGGGTTTTTATTAAAATTACAAGTGGCTTGCTTCTAAATAACTTCTTTTTTAATTAAGAGATGGCAGTTGCAATATCCAGAAAACAAGTTCTGGACGAGATGCAGTTCGGTTATGTTCAACTTGGTGGGGCGTTGAAGTACGTTTTGTAATTTAATTACTCAATTAGTGTTTGCATTGAAGCATTTGCATTTCTCCACAGAATTTTTTCAATGATAAACTGGTCGATGTTTTATTAATGGGTATGGCTTCGCAATTAGCTGAAAATGAAGATAATGTACTTTGCTCGGATGTGCGAGGTAATTTACTGTAGCACTTTAAACAGTAAAAAGTTTTCGTCACAATTTTTGCATTTTCAGATCGGTTGTTTGGTCCGATGGAATTTTCTAGACGAGATCTTGGTGCTTTAAATATCATGCGAGGTCGTGACAATGGGTTACCTGATTACAATACTGTCAGACGTTCGTTTGGTTTACCACCTGTTACAAACTGGTCCGAAATAAATCCAGTCGTGTTTAAAAAGAATCCTGAAGTATAATTTTTATTATTAGACAATTCTAAAACGTGAGTTAAATAAAAGTAATTTTTTAATAGGTTTTTCGTCGTTTGGAAGAGTTATACAAGGTTACGAACAATATTGATGTTTACATCGGAGGAATGTTGGAATCAAATAATGGACCCGGTCCATTGTTTAAGAAGATCATTAAAGAGCAGTTTTTACGAATTCGAGATGCAGACAGATTTTGGTTTGAAAATGAAGAAAATGAGTAAGTCATTAATTACAATGGAATTTTTTTTATCTAAACTGAGTTTTTGATTTAGTTTGTTCACCAAAGAAGAAATTCGTCAAGTGAAGAAAATACGGTTGTACGACATTTTATTGAGTGTAACTAACATATCTGCTGGCCAGATACAAGAGAATGTGTTCATGTGGCACGATGGGGATCCATGTCCACAACCCTTTCAGATTAACAGCACCATCTTGGACTCGTGTCCTTATGTTAAAGGATTCGATTACTTTAGAGGGAATGAAGTTGTCTACATTTACACATGTCTGTTTATTGCATTTATACCGATAAGTAATACATTACCAGTGTAAAGTCTTGGAAAATCAAATTGACCTTTAAATTGTATTTAGTTTGTTGTGGTGTTGGTTATGGAGTCGTTAAACTTCAAAACCGACGACGAAGAAGAATTAAGTTGAAGCAAGAGGAAGAAAACAACAATGGCAAAACTGTTGACAAAATGAGAGGTATTTCCTAAATCAATATTTACTATTTCCATTATAATATTATTTTAAATTTTGCAGTGAAAGAATGGCTTCATCAAAATCACAAACGTTATGGTACTGTTAAGTTCGGCCCTGATCAGGGGCTTTACACTGTAAACAGAAAAGGAGAGAAATTACGAAAAGTTGATTTTACGTCTGTTGAAACGCTTGTGTGCGAAGTCACGACGGATCATTTGAATAAGCCAGCTGTTCTGATTCGTGTGCCTAAAGATCACGACTTGGTACGTTCAATTCTAAAAGTATAGAAATACAGGATAGATTGTTGTTTCTTTTTACAGGTCTTAGAATTTTACTCCGTGCAGTCGAGAAAGAAATTTCTTTTTAAATTGGAAAACTTTCTTGCCACTCACAGAAAGACTTTAGAGCAAATTCCAGCACCGAGAGAGCAAATGATAGCTAATGCAGAAACCAAAGAGCGAAGGCAAAAGAGATTGGAACATTTCTTCAGAGAAGCATATGCATTGGTGAGTCGCATTTGATGTATTTACTTGAGACAAAAAGATTTTTAGACGATATAAAACAATTAACTAATGCGAAATCTTATTTGAATTCAGACATTCGGTTTAAAACCCGGTGAAAAACGAAAGTTCGAAGACGTAACAACTGACGTCATCATGGTAATGAGGACTTCGCTTTCAAAAAAGGAGTTTGCAGAAGCTCTCGGAATGAAATCAGGATCAGTTTTTGTGAAGCAGATGTTCAATTGTGTAGACAAGGACGGTGATGGCAGAATAAGTTTCCAAGAATTTCTCGACACTGTGGTTTTATTTTCAAAAGGTAAATCTAACACTTCTTACTTTAAAATAACCAATAATTAATTGGAGGATTTTCAATTAAATTTCAAGGCAAGACTGAAGATAAATTGCGAATTATTTTTGATATGTGTGACTATGATGGCAACGGTGTGATTGACAAGAAAGAGTTGTCCAATATTATAAGATCGCTAGTTGACATCGCCAAAACAAACAGTTTAACCGAACAGCAGGAAACGGAATTGATCGATGGAATGTTTTCGTCAGCTGGTTTGGAGCACAAAGATGTCCTCACATACGACGACTTTAAACTCATGATGAGAGAATACAAAGGCGATTTTGTGGCAATTGGTTTGGACTGCAAAGGTAACTTTTATTTTTATATTTATTGTCTATTGATATTTATTAATTAATTAATTGATGCTGCAGGAGCAAAACAGAACTTCTTGGACACATCAACGAATGTGGCTAGAATGACGAGTTTTTACGTCGACACAAAGTTCGAAGCACGCAGAAATTGGTTTCAGTTAAAGTGGGACGAATTGTCGACATATTTGGAAGAATATCGTCAACATATTTTCTACTTATTTATTTTCTTCGTTATAACAACTGCTTTGTTTATCGAAAGATTTATACGTGAGATTAATAATGCAAGTTTGGCTGAATTAAGGCTAATGTGATTTATTTCCCAGATTATTCCTATATGTCTGAACACACCGACTTGAGACATATAATGGGTATAGGAATAGCAATAACTCGTGGTTCGGCTGCTGCGCTCTCGTTTTGTTACTCCATACTTCTTTTAACTATGGCCAGAAACCTGTTAACCAGATTACGAGAACTTTCTATTCATCAATACATTCCATTGGATTCCCATGTTCAGTTTCACAAAATTGTAGCCTGTACAGCTTTAGTTTGTACAAGTGAGTTAGGAACTGATTTGTTTTTTCATGCACATAAATTAAATCTCTGTTTTGTTTTTTTAGTTACGCACGTAATAGGCCATATTGTGAATTTTTACCACGTTTCGACACAACCATTAGAACACTTGAAATGCCTTACAAAAGAATTGCATTTTCCATCAGACTACAGGCCAACTCTTGCCTATTGGTTATTCCAGTCACTAACAGGTGACTGTGATTTTAATTAACACTAAATTAAGTAAAATTGAATAATTTATTGACTCATTTGTATTTCAGGAATAACTGGATTATTGTTATGCGCCGTTGTGTGCATAATATTCATATTTGCACATCCTTTGATTAGAAGGAAAGCGTTTAGATATTTTTGGACTGCACATAGCTTTTACATTCTTTTGTACATATTGTGTTTGTTGCACGGACTGCAAAAATTAACAGGGGTAAGAAGTGTAAATGGTAACAGGTTTATTTTGATATTAATACGTTAATTTATTCGTTAAAGACACCAAGGTTTTGGATTTTCTTCATTGGTCCAGCAACAGTATTCATTCTGGACAAAGTCGTGAGTTTGCGGACAAAATATATGCAACTTGATATTATCGAAACGGAGTTATTGCCTTCTGGTAAAGATTTTTGTGCTTTTAATTATCTATAACATTCGAAAATAAACATGATGTATTTTTCAAGATGTGATAAAGGTCAAATTTTACCGTCCACCAAACTTCAAGTACTTATCCGGTCAATGGATTCGGCTTTCCTGCACTGCTTTTAAGACCCAGGAATACCATTCCTTCACGCTCACTTCAGCGCCTCACGAAAACTATTTATCAACGCATATCAAGGCCCAGGGACCGTGGACGTGGAAATTACGAAATTATTTCGATCCACTAAATCTTCCCGAAGATCAATTGTTGCCAAAGGTAAAACAACGTTGCACTTCCTTTGAACGAGTGTGCGACAACTTTATTCACAAATTTCATTTCATAAACTGCCAATCACACTGCTTTGTATTTGTTTGTTTTTATTAACCGTTTCTTATGTATTCAAGTGTAGGTTTCGTCTTCTTGCACAGTGAAATGTTGCTGTTATCAATGTTTGTCCTGTGTTCGTATGTTATTCGTCCAGTCTTTATGTGCTGTGCTGTAACTCGTAGGCCAAGATTTATTTTAAAACAAAAATAATAATAATCTTGCGTGTTTTGCTTTATGTTGTTTGCTGTCAAAACTGTTGAATTCGGTTCTCGTATTAACCAAAGATTTCTCTAGATTCGGCTGGAGGGACCGTATGGCGGTGGTAATCAGGACTGGTATAAATTCGAAGTCGCTATAATGGTAGGAGGCGGAATCGGCGTGACTCCATATGCATCCATATTGAACGATTTAGTGTTTGGAACGTCTACGAATCGCTACTCAGGAGTAGCCTGTAAAAAGGTAGGTTCTCGGAGATTTGTGACGTGAACGGGTTAAATTTGAAACGTGCATGTTTGATGCAGGTGTATTTCTTATGGGTTTGCCCGTCTCATCGCCATTTTGAATGGTTTATTGACGTCTTGCGGGACGTCGAGAAGAAAGATGTCACTAATGTGCTGGAAATGCACATATTTATTACGCAATTTTTTCATAAATTTGATCTCAGGACAACCATGTTGGTAAGTTGATGATTGTTGGGCAGCATTTCAGCATCTTTTATATCTTGAACATTATTGCTCATTAGTACATCTGTGAAAACCACTTTCAACGGATTTCTAACAGAAGTATGTTCACTAGTTTGAAGGCTGTGAACCATTTCGGTCGTCCTGATATGTCCTCGTTTTTTAAATTTGTACAAAAGCAGCACTCATACGTAAGTCACAACTCACACGTACGTGATGAGCGTTTAAGATGCTAATTTTTTTTTAATTTAGGTAAGTAAAGTTGGAGTGTTCAGCTGTGGACCTGGTGCATTAACGAAAAGTGTCAATCAAGCTTGTGATCAAGTAAACACTACGAGAAAACTTCCATATTTTATTCATCACTACGAGAACTTCTAGTTTCTGTGCTTAAATTTAAAACATTTAGGATTATTTTTGAGGCTGGAAAACTTTTACAGTTGCATAATCTGTAAACTGTCTGCTCAAAGAACTATGGAGAAAACTGTGCCACTTTGTGCAATTTGGAAACTAATCCTCAATTTGTGTTAGTGGTGTTAAGGTTGTCAAAAAGTGCCGATTGAACAAGACTTTTGAACATTAATATACGATAATAATATTTATAATGAACTTTTTACCTATTTTTGTCGTACAATTTTGTCTTTTTGTCCAGGTTTTAATATGACCTTTAGTTTCCGGTTTTGTAGCTATTATTGTGATTGTGTATTGATGAATGTGTCTGTTGCAACTGTTTTTGAATCTTTTTAATTTGTAATATATTTACATTACTTATTTTTCTTTTTTAAATTAGTTATAGATTTTCAAAAAAATGACTTGCCTTTTTAATCAATTGAATTTTTATGTAATTGACAAATTCAGTGTTCGAATGAAACTATTTTTTTGTTCTTGAAATAGAAATTTTGAAAAAACTGAAAAGAGTTTTTATTTTTATTTTGAGATTTCTATGGTGCAAAAATACCTTTGCCTAACCCCCACACCTTTAAAACTCCTATCTTCCCCCGGCTTTAAATATATTTTAGAGGAAACGAAATGAGCAGTTTAAAACATTTAAATTATTTTGACTTATCTAAAAGTCGCACCAAACAATTAATAAGCATAAGAAATTTTCAAAATTTATTATTTTCTAATTATTTTTTTAAATTAATAATGTATTAACAAACCAAAATGGAAGAAAAGAAACGTTCATTTGTTTCCTGCTAAACTTTTTCATCCTTGAAAAAAAAAAATATTTTTACCGCATCTATTTTGAGCTCACGTTGGTGCAGCCTCATTCAGACAGCGACTTTTTAAACTTCATCCGGAGTTATGTGCTCATGACTTTACTTGCGACTTAATGTTTTTCACTTCCAATTAACATGACGTTTAGGTTTCATTATTTAATAATATTTATTACATGGCTACCACATGGTCACAATGTTGATAACGGTGATGAACACTTTCCGGGGTAAGTAGAGAGTTGGTTTTGACTCCACATTTCTTTTTTATCACTTAAGCCTTGCTGAATTAATAAACTGTGATGAAACATCCTGCACATCTCGATTCAATGACATAATTGTTGTGCTATTATTAAATCAAATTATATTTAAATTTTACTACACAAATTTATTTCTTGTACATAAAAAATTAGTAAAGTTTGGTTTATGTTGATAAAAACTCAGTTTTAAATGTCAAACTTTTTTTTGACCTTTTTCTTTCTATTTATCACAGACTGGAAACGTGGACAACTCACTTTGGACGTCATTTATGGAAATTAAATCAAGCCATAACTTTTTCACAGGAAATAAAAGAAGTAACTTAAAGAGTAAGATGCACTTTATTTAGTTTACTATCATCGGGTTTTATTTACTGCGTAGAAATATGCATCTGTACCCGTAGAAGACACCAATGGTCACGAACTAGTTAAAGAAATCGCTGTTGACATAGAAAAGTTTTTACTATTAAAGATCGAGGCTGTTAAAGTAAGGAATTAAAAAAAATACTTTATACTACTCATCTAATTTGAAACAATTTCTAACCCATAATCCTATTAGAGAATTGCTGACACTGCAGAAAATGCAGCTAAGTCTTATCGGTATGATCCAGACATTAAACCACTTATCAAAAATGAAATAAGCGACACCGAGGAACTCAGATACCCCAATGCAAAAGACCTTAACGTTACCTTGTGGCCTTTAGAATTTAATGAATTCTTTAATAATGATGTTAGTTTTAAATTCAGCACAATACATGTAGTCACAAACGTTCACGACAAGAGTAAGTGGTTGTAAGTGGTTAAAGCAGGGATTTACGTAATGTCTTCTTCTTCACGTTAAAGGTACTGTTATACTCAATGGCATCGAAGCAACCAGTGTACTCGATCCTGTGTTCAGTGAAAATTACAAACTTGACCCTACTCTTTATTGGCAATATTTTGGAAGCATCAAAGGCTATCTGCGCAATTACCCAGGTAGAATTAAAGTATTAGTAGAAAATTCGCTATTATATTTGTAGTAATGCAATATTTTTTTAGGAGTCGAGTGGCCTCAACCTTATACAATAGAAACAGAAGACGTGCATCCAGCAGATATATATGACAATCGCATGAGACCGTGGTTGGTTTCACTGCAATGTGCTTACGATTCAATAGGGTACAGAATTTTTTTTTGTAAGGTTTATCGAAGCAGCAACATCGCCAAAAGATGTTTTTATTCTTTTTGACATAAGTGGGAGTATGCTGGGTCTTAAATACGCAATCGGAAAATATGTTGTTGATAACATTTTAGATTCCCTAACTCAAAACGATTACGTTGGTGTTTTTAAAGTACGTGGTGTAAATATGGTACCGTATTGAACATTATTCGTGTTTCTTATATTTCTGTTCTTTTAAGTTTTCTACTGACGTAGAAAATGTAGTGCCTTGTTTTAACAGAACTCTGGTACCTGCGTACGGGGAAAATCTCTATGTAAGTTAATTTGTATAATTCAGTTTTTTAAAACTATTTACAAATTATACGTTTGATTTAAAAGTTAATTAAAGAAAGCTTAGGGGGCATAGATGTAAAAAATAAAACCAACTTTACACTGGCTTTACCGTTTGCGTTTGAACTATTGCAAGAGGTAAATTTAACAATTTAATGGAACTTATGTTAGTTTTAGTAAAATCGGTTTTTCTTAGCATAATTATACTGGAAGAGCTAGTCAGTGCAATCAGGCTATCATGATAGTTGCTGACGGTGCTTCAGAAAACAATGAGGATGTTTTTGATAAGTATGATCCAGACAAAAGGGTAAGGAAATGTTTGTTTTAAACATTTGTGATCTGATTTTAAAAAAGAAAAACATCTTTTCAGATTAAAGTGTTTACCTATTTAATAGGCAGAGACGTAACAGAATATGAGTCGATGCTATGGATGGCTTGTCATCAACGCGGTACAATTTAACAATTTAGAAGCAATTTATCATTATATTATAGTCTAAATTCATTTTAGGGTTTTATACACATATTACAAGTTTTTCTCAAGTACCAGATCAAGTGGAGGTCGGTTTTCACATAAATGACGAATTTTAATCATTAATTTTAATCGAGGATTGGGTTGTAGAAACACATTCCAGTAATGGCGAGACCATTAGCTTTTCAAGGTGTACATCCAATCATATGGACCCCTCTTTATTCTGACGTAACAGTAAGTATGCACCAAACTAGAAAAAAATAGAAAAAATTATATGATAATTTATTCTATTTGCTGTAGAATGAAAGGCAAATGTACAGGGCTGAAGATATGGATGTAAGTTATAAACAAACTAAATGTCGACTTAATGTGCAGTGATTTCTCCTTAATCTTAGAAATGCGAGTTGTTAACAACAGTAGCAGTGCCGGTTTATAATCAGAGCGTAGTGGTGAGCTGCAGTCAGATTTCTTGTGTTTTTTTGAAGGACATTTCGCTAAGTTTTGTACCTTTTGTGACTTAGGAAATTATGATAACTGAAGGCAACATAACCAGGCCTGTACTGGTAAATTTCTATAACTGAAGAAGTGAAATTGTTATATGTTAATTACTTTTAACTTTTAGATGGAACTAGATGAAATATTAGGAGTCGCTGGGGTGGACGTTCAAATAACACAAATCACCAAATTGATTCCGCCTCACAAGGTTTAAAACGATTGACTTTGTTGCTTTAACTTGTTATTAAGTAAAGAACTATTTATTTAATTTGCAAGATGGGAGTAAGTGGATATGCTTTTATTCTGAACGATCACGCTCACATTATTTCTCATCCCTTTCTTCAACCATATGTAAGTAGCACTAATAAAAACGTGGTAGTAGTGTTTGTGAAACGTATTTAATTTAATACCGTACAACAAATGCATATTTTGCATTAAAATTAACGGTTTTCCGTGACGATTAAATTAAGAATTTATTTAACTGAAATTTTAGTAACGGTAATTTTTTGAAAAACTTATTTCTAGTATCAAAAACTGATGAACGAATATCATCTCTCTGTCGGCATTGAAACTAAACCTTTAGTAAGTTGCATTTCTGCTTATAAATCGACATCACTTACTTTTATTTATTTATATATTTATTCTTTTTTTTAGTTTAATACATTACTGAAAGTTGGGTATGGTAATGTTGATATTAGTGATGTTGAATTTGGAGATGAAGATGTACTCCCTTGGGTAAGTAATACCGTACCCTAATAAATAAATGCTGAATACCGGTATTACAATTTACAAATTTCTGATTTACTATTTATTATTTAGGATCGAGATCCTGCCATATCGGAGGTGTAATATAATTCTGTTCAATTTCTACTAATATTTGCTAATTAAGGCATCGTTATTATAGTTACGAGACGAGATGATCGAGCGCAAACCAGATTCACTTTCTCTCAAAGTCAGAGTAGATTACGACCATCACGTGAGTTCTAGATTAGTAGTGAAAAACGATGATGGATGTTAAACTGCAATGAACATTTTTTTTTAAACAGAAACGAGTGTTGTTTCGTAAAAATTCCTATTATTACACTACAATTAAACTGACACCCTTTGCAGTAGCAGTCGTTTTGCCTTATGTTAAAGCTCGTCTTCAGTCGAAAAACATCGATCTTCTTACTTCAGACGGTATTGAACACTGGTTTACTATATAAATTGAATTTAAATTTATCATAGGGTATCATTTACAGGAATATTGTCACTCGAAAATAATAAATGGTCTGTTCATCCTGACTGGTATGTTGAGACTTTTCTATTACTCTTTGTTTTGTTTACGCTTTAAACTATGTTTTAAGGACATACTGCGAAGACAGGGCGTCAAAAGAATATAAAGAAACCCCAGAAAAAAATATGCTCAAATTTCTGAAATTTATTAACGACCAGAAAGATGCATTTCTTGAAAATAAATCACCACGTGTTAAAGTTCCATTGGACTGGAATGAAGTAGAAAACGACGGTAAAACTTAGTTTGAATTTTAAAACGACTTCAAATAATTTAAATTTTTTTTGTAAATTGTCTTGTAGGAGCAAATAATTTCGATTCTGATTATTTTTGTGAGTAATTTCTTATTTCAAAAAGCGGCAATTTTAACTTTTCATATTTTTTTTTTATCAGGTGATCATGAATTGATGTTGAATTTCTTCTTCGATATGACAGTTACGCTTCCATTTACTTCGGATAGTTTAAAAGATAATAAAGAGTAAGAAAGCAAAATAACGTAAGTGTAAGTAACATGTTAATTTACTTGTTGATTCTAATTACAGTTTGCAGTTCGCTCGTTCTTTGGGAGTAAAAAGAGTGTTTGTTGCAACTCACAGCGGTCTCACGCGCTGGATTGACTTGGAAGATGATTCGTCAAATGAGTATGTTACGAGAGGTTTGGGGAAGAAGCATTTAGTCGAATAAAACTGCTCGGATACATACAGTCTAACTCCGTTATGACAAAGCTCAGGGTCCGAAAAATTCGTTCGTTATAACGGGTTTTCATTATATCGAGACGAATTATAGTAGACGATTAACATAGACGGGGATTTTGAACGGATTATATGCGGGTTATCGCTGTAAGCGGGTTTGTTATAACGGGGTTCGACTGTAATGCATTGCAGTGCTGCATTTTTTTCTATACTTCCCTGCTATACCTAACTTTTGCTGTACTGTATTTCTATTTCTAAACTAGCAATCACCCCGTGCTACACGTGGTTTTTGATAGGTTTTACCTCTCTTTTACCTCCGTTTTACCCCCGTCCTCACCTACATCCTCACTTCTGACTCCTCACCCCACCCCCATACCCCTTACATTCACATTTCACTCTTGTGCACCCCATGCACATTCACACCCAGCAGTTTTTCATTGCCTGAGTGTTGGTTGCGGGAGATGTGGGTTTGGGTGCAATTCAAGATGGCTGCCTGGCTGTATTGAAACATAAGGTAAAGCCACAAAAATCCTAAAATTAATTTAATTAAATGGAGAAATTGATTTTCCTT